>PVIH01016187.1:0-46603 GCA_004025045.1 Sigmodon hispidus | reverse complement strand
AAAAAAAAAAAAAAAAAAAAAAAAAAAAAAAAAAAAAAAAAAAAAAAAAAAAAAAAAAAAAAAAAAAAAAAAAAAAAAAAAAAAAAAAAAAGAGCTAGCTCTATGGTATTTTTGTGAGCATAAAATGTGTTCTTTGTGGAAAGCAGAAAAACCCAGAAATGTAAAACAAAATCAGTTGTGGTTCATCAAATTGAGTTTAGCTTAAGGCCAGCAAAGGGACATCAGTGAATGCTGGCTGCACCCACATGTGGCGGATGAAGACACAGATCTTGGGAACCAACTTTTTCTTCCAGGCTCATTTTTCATACAGATTTAAATATTCATAGTTGAGTACATTGAATATGGATTTTGTGGTCTGTGTTTACACTTGAGTTCATAGTTTGAAAATTACCCTAATGTTCTTAGACTTTCTTGAGAATATAATTTTTAATAGCTGTATAATAGGTCATCTTGTATATATCTCCCCATCTATGAATCTGGGCTTCTTTCTTTCTTTTTGGTCCACTTCCTATTGGTAGATAGTAAGAGTCTTCCTCTCACTTTGGACTCTACTATAGAATACTTTAAGGCTCGTTCTTTAGATGCTGTGGCTGTAGCTCAGCCAATAGAGTGCTTTCCTAGCATTCAGAAGGCTCTGGTCTCAGTTCCCATCATTATATTAACTAGATTTGTTGTGCGCACCTGTAATCCCAGCATTTAGGAGGATTGGGACTTCAAGATCATCCTTAGCCACATAGTGAGTTGTAGGCTAGCCTAGGCTAAAAGAGATACTGTCTCAATAAAAGGGCAGTTTAAAAAATGTTGTTGGGATATCTTGAGTGTTGGTTTTCTGTAGAGGAGAGAAATAGCTTGAAGGAGGAGACTTACTTGGCTTCCAGTCTCAGTTTCTGCCCAAGGTCTGCTGGCTCTGTTGTCTCGGCCCGTGGGGTGAGGCAGGAACAGCATAGTGGGAGGTGGGGTGGGGTGGACCTGCTCAGTTCATGGCAGCAGGAAGCAGATGGGGGCAGGCTTGTGCTGGGCACTCCTTCCCTCCCTTGGATCCATTTGGGCACCCAGCCTATTAGAAGGTATCTCCTCAGCTAATCTCCCCCAACAGCTCCTTAGTTAAGTCTTTTTCTGGAAATGCCACAGACACACTCAGAAATGAACTTTCTAGTCCCCCAGGCAGTTCTTTCAGTCAAGGTGATGAACTGGATTGTAGGACAGCAAGATGGCTCACTTTACTGGAGTGCACGCCAAGCCTACACAAGGACCTGAGTCTACTCCCCTGAACTCACATAAAAAGTTGCGTGGGATGGTGTGTGCTTGTCATCCCAACCCTGGAGATGGAGACAGAGGATCCCTAGGGTTCACAGGCTGGTCAAATTAGTGAGCTCATGCTTCCAGACAGCAAGGTGGACAACTGAGAAATGACATTTGAGGTTAACCTTTGGCCTCCACAAGCACATTCACACTTATGTACTTGCACATATGTGCACCCACATACATGAAAACATGTGCTCCTCCCCCAAAAAACATTACTCATAATACCTACATATGGAGAGGCCTAGACCTTCAGCCTTGTTTAAAAAAAAAAAAATGAATCCGGATCAGGTGTTAGATTTTTGGGACAGGGTCCAGCCCAGCTGAGGGCCAGGCTGCATCCAAGGGACCTCTGGAACCCAGACAAGAATGATCCAAAAGCCTGAGGTGAGGTTCCCCTCAAGAAGAGATTAAGTGAGGCAGGGTCTGGAAACAGCTAGGCTGAGGAATCTGGGGACAGGAAGAATATTTTCAGTGATGACATATGCTTATTTTCAACCCTGCTCATGAAAAAGTTTTGCAATTCACCCCAATGTATGTAAATTTATTAATAACAAATATCCATGCGCCACTTGTCAGTGCACACTAAATATTTAATAAAATGACTTTTCTCCTGTTAGATCAAATCATACATTGAGGAGATTTAATTTTTCCCCACATGCTCTGGAGCCCTCTGCTAACACACCTCTGGAGAGTATCTGCTATAAGATGGGGAGCTGAGTCCAGCCTGGGGAGGGATACTGGGGTCAATACTACCAGAAGGACATTCAGCTAAAGGGAAGAGAACCAGGACCCTTGGAGGGTTCAGAATGATTCTCCATGGATTAATCCAGGCATGATTAGTTAGTATTTTACCATGTTATCTGAAAGTCAGTTTTCAGGCCAGCAAGATAATGGTTCAGTAAGTAAAGGTGTTTGCTGCCAAATCTGATGACCGCAGGTGTGTTCCTGTGCCTCACACCTAAGGCTGTCCTCTAATTCCACACATGTCTGCACACCTACACACATAAAGTAAATAAATGAATGTGAAAAAAGAAGTCAGAATTCAGCGACTTTCATGAATAAAGTTTGAGCTTGCCGATGACATTAAGACTGTGTATGGGGTGAAATTCTAAAGGAGAGCTTGTGGATAAAACACAGGTGAGACTCAGCTGTCAGTGAATTAAGTCTCTGTATCTATGGGGGTCTTTGTGCCAGTACCAGCCTGGGCTAACTTTAAGACACACACTGAATTTCACAAAGAAGCCTGCGTCCCCACTGCTGAGCATTTTATCTGTTTTAAGAGACCATTTTTCTCTGCTTTTATCCAGAATGCTGTCAAGTTCAAATGGTGGGTAGTTTTTATGCCCGTCAGAAGTCGTGGTTGGGTTTGATTAATCTGCAGCTGGAAAAAGTATTTTCATTATTTCTTGGTAAATGTGACTTGTTCTCCAGGCGGGGTTTCTTGGAACCCAGAGGCTTTGTTGCAATGGGGATCAGGGAGAATAAATTCAGAGGGTCCTTATTAGAGGTAATGTTGCGCTCCTGCTAGGATGTGAGACTCTGTACCTACCAGGGCACAGTCAAGGACAAAGAATGCCTGTTGGAAGCTTAAAAAAATACTAGCCCTGTGAGAGGCAATAGCTCGAAAGGTGGAGAAATTTACATCCAATGATCCTGATGGTGGCATCTCTTACTGAGATGTCGCAAAGTGGCCTCGAAGGAGTCTAAGTAACCCAACCCTGCCTGGTGACACAAGCCTGGGCCTCCCCTCCGAGTTGGAAAATTGAGTCAGAAAGGTCTCAAGTTCAAGGATGGCCTCCCGTTATAGAGGGAAGCCCTGTCTCTCTCTCTCTCACACACACACACACACACACACACACACACACACACACACACACACACACCCTACAAAATATGCTCTAGCAATCAGGAAGTACAAGGGAATGTACAGAGGTCTGGTATGTCTAAACTGTTTTTAAACACACTGGAACAGCTTCCCTCAGTGAGGTCTCTGAGACTCATCTATGGCCACATATCTTGTACCCAAGAGCTATATTGGTTCTGAAATATCTTTAGAATTTACTCAGTTACATAGCTACAAAATAACAGACTCATGCCCATGAATTAATGATTTCCATATTTATTTCCTACAAGCAATCCTAGATACCTTGATAACCAAAACATCTGCTAAGAGCCTCCCACAGGTCAGGACTGATCACACCCCACTGTAGCTTACAGTCTCTTTCCTTTTCATTCATTCCCAGGGCTCTTTTGACAGTAAGCTAGGAGACCCTTGGGTATCTACCCACAAGTAGAGCAGGGGGATTAATGCTAGTGAGGCTATCTTCCATCACCGAGGACAGAAATGATGGATAGATGCTCCCTTGTGTCATTTTTTGGGTGGACACTCAAAGGACCCTCCCTTAGGCTCCCAGCATGGCCAAGTCCAGCTGCTTGCACCCAACTCAACAATGTGTCCTTGTACTGGTTGTTCCCCCCCCCCTTTCATCCCGAGTAAACTGTGTGCACAACCCAGTCCTTTGCCTCAGGCTCTGCTCTGGATAGATCCAGGGCTAAGATACCCGCCACTATCACTCACTTAGTGAGGTTTTCACCAACTCCCAAGATGTCCAGTCTCCATTATCTGCTCTTTCTCTTTGATTTCTTGGAGTATGACCATAAATCAAACTGGGCTCCCTACCAGGTTTATTCTTTTGAAGTCCTAATTCCCAAGTACCTCAGACTCAGCGCCTTTAAAGAGGTGGGTGAAGTGGATTTCTGTGGGTGCTCTGATGGTTGATTTTGTCAGCCTGACACTAACCTAGTCATACCTGCAAAGAGGGACATTTAAATTGAGAAGATACCTCCACATGATTACTCTATAGGCAAGTCTGTAGGGCTTATTTATTTATTTATTTTGATTAATGATTGATGTGGAAGGGCTTCACCCACTGTAGACAGTGTCATTCCTGGGCAGGTGATCTTGGATGGTATAAGAACACAGGCTGAGCAAGCCATGAGGTCAGTGGGCAGCATCCCTCCATGATTTCTGCTTTAGTTCCTGCCTCCCGGTTCCTGCCATAGCTTCTTCCGTGACTTCCTCCAATAAGGGACTGTGATGCAGAAGAATAAGTGAGATAAACCTTCCTCTCCTCTAGTAGCTCTTCTTGCAGCAGTAGAAACCCTAACTACGGCAGGTAGCCCTTACCCAGTGCAGTCCTATTGGTTGAGGACAGATAGCCATCTACAGGGCAAGGACAGAAGCTCCAGAAGAAAGCATCCTAGTTTTTGATCCTCAGCCTCCAGATATGAGAGGAAATACATTTCTGAGATTTAAAACACTCAGTCTTCTGAGTTTGTTCCAATAGCCCTAGGGGGTGAATATAAATGCGGTACAGTGGGTGCTCCCCCCCTCCAGTTAAGTAATTATCTCAATGATGGTGACTCGTACAAGCCTGGGGCTCCAGGCGGTTGAGCTCTGCACTTACCTATGTTGCATTTCTTGTTCTTTTTGTTGTTGGTTTGAGACAGGCTGACCTCCAGCTCAATAGACAGCAGAAGATGACCTTGAACTTTTGATTCTCCTGCCTCTACCTTGTGGGTGCTGGGATTACAGGAATGAGCCATCCTGGTTTACATGCTCTCTGAGCTACAATCCTGTCTCTACGTGTTCTCAACAGTTTCTGGTGCTTACTGTATTCTTGTTGTAGGAATCAATGAGTGAATGAAAGAAATGGAAGGATTTTTGTTTTGTTGTTTGAGACAGTGTCTCATTATGTAGCTCTTAGTTGGCCTGGAATTTACTATTTAGACCAGTCTGGCCTGAAACTCAGAGATCCACCTGCCTCTGCCTCCCGAGTGCAGGATCAAAGGTGCATACTGTGGAAGCTTTTGAAAGGATTGGTATCATCTCTGGACACAGAGAGGAACGTCTGCATAACAAAATGAATCGGCATTAGTGGGGACCCAGGAATGACAGGCAAGGGACAGGAGCATACTTGTAGGTTTGAGGTGAATTTAGGACTGAAGAACAGACCCTGCACTGTAACCAAAGGACCCGGTGTATTCATCACATTCCTGCCTCTGTCTCCTGAGGGTGTGCGAGCACATGATATTGACAAACAGCACTGATTTGAACAAGGCTTAAGAGTGCCAGGCATTGTTTAGTTCATTCCAGCAGTTTTTCTTAGTTTAGGGACAATTGGGATGTTTGGGGATGCTCTTGATGTTGGTGTTCATTCATGGGACAGTCCCTCTAGCTGAAGGGCAGTTCCTGAGCCCTTGGCAGGAGGGGCGTGGCAGATGAGTTTCTCTGCCTTCCTTCCCACAGGCTGATGTTGTCCTCTTAATCTGGATGCAGTCACATTACAGGGCTTTAAGCAAGTAACAGCAACTTTAAAAAATTTTAAATTAAAAAATGAGTATACAAGGATGCCATTACGGCATTTGGAACAAAGTGTCCTCTCTAAAATATATTTTTACCAGTATTATTTTATTTGGCTTTTTCATGTTGTGCTATGATCATCTTTCTAATTTTAAAGACAGGAATTGAGGCCTAGGGAGGTTGAGGAACCTGTCTTATGTGACATAGCTGCCACATTGGGAGGACAGGGTTTGCACCCATGTTTTCTGACTCCACACTTTTATTTCCTTGCCCTCTAGGAGGGTCCTTCTAGGCTGAGCTCAAGTGAGGGGGTTGGTTAGACTCTTGAGCACACTCATGGGGTCTCTGGCAGCCTGATGGTGAAGGAGTCTCAGGGGAAGGTGAGTGAGTGCCTCTGTCCTGAGTAGTCCTCACCAGTCACTGGCCATACTAGGGTGGCCTGGGCTGCAGTGAGCTTCTGAGATCCTTCCCTAAAGTCCAGACCTGTCATGGAGGTTGGTCCTCAGAGTAGCCTTGCAGGGATGGACACATTACAGGGGAAGAGAGCCCAGGACATCTGGGAAGGAGCATAGTGGACAGGCACAAGTGAGGTCCGCAGCAGAGCACAAACTTGACTGGTGGGAGATGCCTGGACACTCTGCTGCAGGCACCTGTATCAGTCCTGTGGCGTTCCCACTCAGCTAAGTATGTTATCAAAGCATTTGCACTCTCATCATCCACCAGGGTGGGGGGTGGGGGTGGCCAGGAGAAGTTCCATGGTGATGATGACAGCAATGCTTGTCCTCTGAGACCTGGGAAGAAACAGATGACAGCAGAACACAGCTCTGTACCCAAGCCCTGCCCTCCATGCTTCCCCTCTCTGCTACCTGCTAGCACCGATTCTTCCATATGTCAGAGGTGAGTGCCAGAGCTTGAAGCTCCTGGATGCTGAGAGAGGCAGGATGGTGCTGTACAAGGGGACCTACATGGGACCTGAGGAGTTTACCCACTGGCTGATGGTTTTAAGGGAGTCCTTGGTCTCTAACAATGTTGCTCTTTCTGACATTTGGGGCAGTTGAGAAGTTTACCTGGTATGGGGTACAGTGAAGGTATGAACCCCCAGACTAGAGGCGTTCACAGCCCTGTTACTACCTAGCTTGTGACTTTGGGCAAAGAGTGTATCCTTTCTGAATCTAGTTCATTTTGTCTGTATACTGGCTTGACTGTGCATGTCTTGAACTCACAATGAAGGACTTTAAACTTTGGTCAGATGAAGCCCTCAGCACCGGCTCAGCTGCCCCAACAGCTCTTCCTATTAATGTAAAAACTTGGAAGACTTTTACATCTAAGTAAAAGTGGATGTGGTAGAGTTCTTGAATACTGTGCTTGAGGTCCAGGGATTGATTGCCAGCGCCTTAAGAAACAGATGTTGTAGTGTATCACCTGAATTGTGCAGATGGCTTAGCTAAAGTCAACCTGGGACTCTCTTGGTCACTTCGGCTCCTCACTCCCAGGCCTCAGCTACATTGCTACCTCCTGTGACCTTCTGCCAGGGATGCCCTATGGCTGCTAGTTCTCAACACCACAGCTCTCAGGGTCCAGGTCCCCTAGGTGTTTTATTAGAGCCTTTTTGTCTCTGAGGACAGTTCTTTCCTGGTGACATCTGTCCCCCTTCAGGGTAATACATGCATAAAGACCCTGATAAGAAAGAGCTCAGAGTTGGAGCTGACCTTCAACGTCAGGGAGCCTGTCTTGGAGGTTTGGACTTGAACGTTTGTCTAGTCAGTGATGTGCCCATTCTGAACAGTGGGCTACCTTTAACATGATGTGCAGAGCAGTATTCTCCTTGGCGTCTGGGAGTACAGTGGACATAATAAACCTGCTCTGAGTCTCCTTCTGGATACCTGTGTCTTTCCTTACCTGGAGTTTTGGGAGGAACCTGTTGTTCCTTGTCTATGAAACCCAGCCAGGCAGAGGCCTCATCCACAGCAGGTCCTCCGAGGCTACGGCTAAAGCCTGGTGTTAGGGTAGAATCCAACTGCAGCAGCAGGGACAATTAAAAAAAAAAAAAATGCCAATTTATTTTATCTCAGCTGCTTGGAGCTGAAGGTCTTTTTTCAATTGAAAATGCAAATATATGCAAATGACATGAAAATCAGACTCTTTCCTGGATGAATAGAAAGGAGACTAAAACTCTAGGTAGTGCCCAGGGCCTGGCCTGGTGCTGGTTTTGGGTGTGCAGTGAATTGTGAGTGAATGAATGGGGTTGCCAGCATGGTACCCTATGCTCCAGAGTGGGCTGGGCTCAGGGTCATCTGGAGTGCCCGTCTGGAGGTCTTGGTGACCAGAATCAGTGTCAGGTCAGACATTCTGAGGGGTGCTAATAAGAGTTATCCAGAATCCTTCTTTCTTACCACGGTCCTTCCTGCCTTCTAGGGACCTCTGATGGTCTGGTTTCTGACACACTGGGCAAGAGTTTCCGGAATCCCAACTCTTATGTTCTCTTTCTAGGTAACAGAGGGCTCAGTTCTATCTTGCCAGTCCCCATAGACTATCTTTCCTTGAACATGTCCTTTAGAGCTATTTACAAAAGCTGTACTTAGTAGCTACCCTTTCCTGCTGTGAAACAATGTGTATTGCTGTGTTACATCCTCAGTGGACACATTGAGCAGATGCCTGTGGCTGGGGTTACAGACTAGTGTCTCCCAGAGTGCCTCAGACCTCTGGAGACTCATTCTAGGAACCTGTGGGACATCAGCAGCTTTGAGAGGAGCAGAGTGAGGGACTCACTACCCTGGCAGGTCATGGAGTTAAATGCCTTTCTTCTCCTGGACTCCTTGGAGCTGAAAGCCCTGACTGTTGAGTAGCTACTAAGGGGGGTGCTTTACCTCCATCCTTCCACCTCTCAACAGCCCTGTGAGGAAGAACCATCTCCTCCCTTTCCACAGGGAAACCAAGGCCCAGAGATGTGAAGCTTCTTGCCTGTCATCACTCAGCAGCTGAGGCAGGATTTGAACCACTGTTCGCCTGACACTGGAGGTCTTGATTCCTACTGACCTTCTCTGTGTTCTTCTGTAGGCTGGTGCAATAAAGCCTGGAGGTGGGGCTGTGGGCCTGGACCTAGTGCTTATTCTGTTTATCAGCCTTGGCCCCAGTCTTCTTGGACCTCAGCTCTGCACAGTGGGACTAACAGGGCAGCCTGTCCCAAAGTGAGTGGGTCAGGGTGCTGACCATGTTAGTGATAGCTGCTGACCATCTCCTTCCTGTTCATATCTAGCCTGACCTCTTCTCAGCCCCCAGCTCCTAGCTCCATCCACATTGCAGCACACGGAAGGTGTTCCTGGTTCTTGTCTGAACTGCTCCAGGATTCAGTTTGGTGTTCTGCACCCCATGAAATGCAAGTGGGGTCTCCCCAGGAGAGCAAGGCAGAAATTAGGTTAAATAATTTAAAAACTTTGAATTTTTTAATATTTCTAATTTGCATTTGTGCAATTCACCACTCTCCCACCCCCCTCCCTCACTGCCTTCCTAGTGTCATTTGCTTATTTAGTTAAAACCCGTGGTTTTCTTCCTCTGCTGGATAACCCATTTGCTCCCAATGGCTGCAGGCCAGCTCCACCCACAATAGCCACAAATTGTAGGGCAGAATCTGCTGACTGGGGATGTGTGAAAGGCAGCCTCCTTGCAAAAGGCAGATAAAGAAAACATGTGATTCCGGTCCGATGGCCCAGAAGGGTGTCCACCTGGGGCTGGTTGGAGCTAGGAGAAGTCCCAGGTGGACCCTGCTGTCTGGGTGCATGGCAGAGGACCAGCTGCACTGTGGGGTTGCAAAGAGATGAAGGGCCTGCAACCGTGTCTGGAGCAGGGAGGGGCTTCCATCCCTGAGTCCTCTTCAGGCCCCATATCCCACTCACTTTACCAGTCAGGCTCTTTGGCTCCTACAGCACAGGTGTCAGGGAGGTTAGCATGCATGTGAGTGTCGGACTGTCATTCCGTAGACGGGGAGTGCAGGGTGAAGATGGGCTGATCTCCAGGAATCTGCTTGGGTCCAGCCGCGAAGCTATGGAGAGCAGGGCGGTGTGAGTGTGTCCTCATGTGTGTGTGAGTGTGCTTGTGTGTGCGAACACATGAGTGTGTGCATGTGTGAGCAAGTGTGTGTGGTGTGTGCATGAGTGCATACGTCCTTATGTGCATGGTGTATGAGGAGGTAACGTGGCCCTGGAGGGCTGATCACGGAGATAAAGGGAAGATAAAGGGAGCCAGGGCTGCTGAACACAAAGGCTTGGCCAGCTGTCCCTAGATTCCAATTGCTCTCAAGAAATGCATCTTTTCCCACAGCAAAGTCCTTCCTTTGTAACCTCTGTGTTGGAATGGTCCCAAAGCAGTATGCTTTAGGATTTGGAATTAGAAGGGGAAAAAAACACCCAAACATTTATTAACTGCTTTCTATGTACTATTGCTTTCTTATAGTTTATCTTATTCCATTCTCCTTTGTACCTCATGAGCTAGCTAGTAATTAATGCATTTGCTTGGCAGGGAAATAGGCTCAGAGAGGTTGAGAAACTCAGCTCCGGGTTCACAGCTGATAGGTGCCAGAGCTGGGATTAAAATATAGTGAGACTGGGGTAGAGATGCAGCTCAGTCTGCGGAGTGCTTCCCTACCATGTACAACAGTCCTGGGTTCCATCCCCAGCACTGCATAAACCAGATGTGATGGTGAAGGCCTGTAATCCTAGCTGAGGCAGAAGCATCACAAGTTCAAGACTTTTGTTAACTACAGAATGAGTTCAAGGCCAGCCTGGAGAACTTAAGAGAGACCCTGTCTGAAAATCAAGTGTTTAGTTAAGTAGCATGGTGCTTGGGTAGCATGTGGGAAGCCTTAGATTCAACCTCCAATCACACATACACACACACACAGAGTACATAGGGTTTATTTCACAGCAAGTACTTTATCCTATTTAAGTCCTGATTCTGCTATCTCAAGCTCTGTGACCTTGGGCAGGTTTCTTAGCCTCTCTGTTCCAGTTTTCTTTTCTGTGTGAGGGTGCTGATTATGCCTATCACAGCTGCCAGCTTGGCTAGAGAGAGAGTTGTGAACTGCATGGGTTAGCGTTGTAATTTTTTAGCAGTGGAGACTGAG
Organism: Sigmodon hispidus; assembly: GCA_004025045.1. Taxonomy (NCBI): domain Eukaryota; kingdom Metazoa; phylum Chordata; class Mammalia; order Rodentia; family Cricetidae; genus Sigmodon; species Sigmodon hispidus. The sequence continues at coordinate 35,816 of PVIH01016187.1, read as the reverse complement.
TGTCCACGGGAGAGTGGGTGCAGGTTCAGTATGGGCAGAGGGCCTAGCTTGGTGGGGACCACAGTGACCGGCTCTATGGGTATTCTGGGGGCAAAACAGGAACCTAACAATACCTATATTTATATGTCACAGCCAGGTCCTTTCCCAGCATATGTAGATGGCCTGGACCCTGCCTCTAGCCTGCTTTCTGGGAACAGCCATGGCACCTTCAAAGCCCTTGGAGAAAAGGGCATACTGCTTCATCGTGAGGTCAGTGCTGAGGGCTATGGCAGAGAACAGAGGGAGAGTGCATTCAGGGTGACCCCTCAGCTTCTCAGGACAGGCAGGGATGCTGTAGTCCAGCACAGAGGGACAGAAGCCACTTTAGGCTGCCTGGGTGCTGCTGGCTTTTCCTCTGGAAGTTCTAGGGTCTCTCTGAGCTGCCCTTCCTGAGGCCCGTGTGATACAATTCACTTGCCCTGTGATATCAGGAGCCTCACTAAAGACTGAGATGCACTGAGTCTTGTAAGGTACAACCTGTAGAAAGAGGTTTCTGGCCTGTCCAGCTGGTGGTCCAGACCTATAGACCTGTAGTCCTAGACTGATTAGCCCCACAGTCCAGACCTGCCCGCCACTGCTCAGGTCCCCCCAAAATGACTCAGACACTTATATTAATTTCTGCTCAGCCTATGGCTCAGGCATATTGTTAGCTAGCTCTTACATCTTAACTCAACCCATTTCCATTAATCTGTAGCTTATCTGTGCTACTTTACATGTTGATTCTTGGGCATCTGGATGGTGTCTCCTTTTTGACTCCACCTTCCTTCTCCTATCTATGTTCTGATTTCCCCGCCTACTTCTAAGATGCCTGTCATAGACCTGTTGGCCTGTTCCTTTATTAAAGAATGATTCCACATCAGCAACCACTCAGCCTGACTGAGGTCTGAGCACACCATTTGTTTCTACTGGCCTTTGGTGTAGGCAGAGCCAACCTTGTGAACTAGTGTCCCTAGGGCAGGCTTATTTCCAGGCAGCTGCTGAGGAGATCCTGACGTTCTATAGGCTGTCACTGTTGGTGGTGGGGTCTCCATCGAGAAAGGATGACATGCTAATAAGGTGATATGTGTGGGGTCATGGAGGAGACAGCATGGAAGCCACAGATATAGGGTCTGCATGGGACTTTCTAGGCCTTCTGGCCTGTTGGTGCCTTGCTGGATTGAATGTTCAAACTTTGAGCCTTGAAGCCCTGTGTCTGTAATTCCTGGGACTCTCTGGCACTGGGACCTGACAAAGACAGGGTCCAGCTGCCAGATGCCAGTGGTTGTTGCTAATGGGAGTCTGACCATGACTGTCTGGGCTGTTTGACAGCCTGCCACTCCCACCCTTCTTTAACGAGATTGCGTCCTACCCTGGCATCCTTGACATGCTGGGAGTGGGTCTCTAGGTTTGGCTGCTGAAGGAGCCCTGACACTTGTGGTGATCTCAGGCCACATATGCCTTCTGCGACAGGAATTCTGGTTACATCCAAACTGTCCTGTGGAATCTTTCTAGTCTCACAAAGTTTGGGATAAAAGCCCAGAAAGGAAATGATTTGGTCCAAACACAGCAGTATCACTGTGGGAAGAAGAGGCCCTGTACTGTACTACCTACTTTATGTTGACAATGCTTTGAAAGAAAGGCTGAGACTCTGCTTTGAGACATAAGAGAACTTACTTCCCCAGCAGCTTAAAGTTCTGCTGGAGATCTGTGGGTTGCAGGAGAGGGTTGGGATTGAGCCATTGTCCCCAAATCTTAGAGGCCTTTGTATGTATGCATGATCAAATCCCTCTAGGGAGGTTCTCTAAACATCTCATCAGCAAAATAATATTCCTGGAGCAACTCCTGTGTCCTGGAGACCGTGGGGGCTGCCACAGAGGGACAGAGAAGGCCTCCGGCGTCATGAAAGAGAGCTTGGACAGAACTCTGTGCTGGTGAATGTATGGTGCCCAACTGAGGGTTAGATTGGGGGAAAGGGAGGGAACTTGAGTCCCAGAGAGTATGGGAGGGATGGGGGTCTGTCAGGGGTACCTGAAGGGACACCTGCGCTGGAGGATGTGAAGATCACCAGTCAAGAAGGGGTGCTACAGACAGGTCCTCTGTGTGTGTGTGAGATATGTGATATGTGTGTGTGTTACAGACAGATCCTGGGTGTGAGTTAGGGGTGTGTATGTGTGTGTGTGTGTGTGTGTGAGAGAGAGAGAGAGAGAGACAGAGAGAGAGAGAGAGAGAGACAGAGAGAGAGAGAGTACTTTGAAGTCCATGATGTCAGGAAGAGATGCAGGCATGGGACCTAAGGGGTTAGGGTAAGGGATGCCCTAAAATAGGACCTGACTTGTGGTCTCTGTACCTTTCTATGGTGAAGGGTTTACAGGGGCATATGAGAGTCGTTTGGAGCAGTGGGGAGAATCCGGGTGGGAAGTGATAGGAACCTATCCAAATCTAGTTTGATGAGATCGCTTTGCTCTGTGGACGGGGTCGGGTGGGGAGTTCCAGTTGCAACCTAGGACAGGCCTCTGTGTGAGACAGAATTGGTAAAGAGGATAAGGGCCAGCTGAGGTGGGAATGGGCATCCCTGGTGGGCACAGGTGTGGAGTTAGGCCACAGAGACTCTTTTCTGAGGAGTAGTAATTGATGCACATCAATGTGTATACACATGAAGTATAAAGCTTGGTGAAGGACAATGTTATGTACATGCCAGGACGATCATGCTATAACCCATATACTGAAGGTAAAACTGTTCCCTCGGTTCCCCCTGCCAGCCCTCCTCTTCCCCGCCTCCACGTCCAGACAGCCATTGTTCTGCTCTAGTCATTATAGATTAGGATGCCTTGCAGAGGTTTCTCCAAGAGGAAGCATATGTGATTAAAGTATACTCTCCGCTCTCTGCCTGTCTTCTTTTATGAAGCATGATTATTTTGAGATCCACCCATAGAGGACATGTGGATTTTTATTTGGGTTTGCTTAAGTCTGTAAAGTCTGATTAGGTCAAAGTCAGGAAAGACAGCAGCCTCTCCTCCGTCGGCAGGGAGGAAACTTGGTACAAAAGCAGAGCTTCGAGGATGGGAGTGTAGCCTGGTGGGTAGAGTCTTGCCTGCCTGAAGTACTGAGTCTGGTCCCCAGCAATGCCCAATGAGCATGGTGGCATACACCTGTAATCTCTGCACTTTAGAGGGAGAATCAAGAGGATCAGAAGGCCCTGGCTAGCCTAGGATGTGAACAAGAGCCTCAGGTGATCTGTAAGCACCAGGAGATAAGCCAGACAGGCTGGACAAGCTCTCTGAGACCACACTTTCCAGCTTAGGTCTTTGCTTCTCTTCTCTTCATCACTGGTGTGGGGACAGGCACTGAGCGGGTCCCATGCCAACAGCTGATGTCATGATTTCAGCTTTGCTTTTGCCTCACATTTTCACTTGGGTATTTATCATCTCTCTGGTCTCGGTCTCACAGGTAGCCACTCTGATGGGTTTAGAATCTGTTGTAAAAATATTTAATATCATTCTGTATGCGTCTGTCTTTTTTTTTTTATTTATTTTGCGACTGTCTTTTAAGTTTACACACAGTCTATTGTGCTTCAAATCTCTTGCTCCCAACTTTCTCCAACACCATCTTGTTCTCCTCACATCGTCCAGAGGCTGAATGGTCCACAGGGACTGAGTCCCACCACCTGTTACCCATCTCATCTTGACAGGCTAGGCCCATCAAGGCCTCCAGTTTACCTCTACCACAAGCGGCCTTCTCCCTGAAGGCCAAGCTTGAGTCTCCACGGAAGTCACAGAGTAAATGGCCTCAGCCCTGTAAGTTGTGACTGCTTTGTTTGCAAACGAAGTCCGAGGTGAGTTGCGAAACCCCTGAGCTGTCAGACACGAGATCTGAACAGTTATGTTTTCCTCTGCGTTAAGTTTGTGGCTGACACCGCAAAGGGGCTTCTATCCTTTGATCGGCAGAGTCCCTGAGCCCTTGCTGGTCCCCTTGAGTGCTTGAAAGTTTTTTCTTTTTTTTTTTTTTTAACCTTGTGAATAATACAGCAGCTGCTCCAGGGAGCTGAGGGTAGCACTGGTCTGCAGGCCTGTTTTAAAACCCCAATTCTGCCAACTCCTCAGATGGAAGTGACAGTTCCTGTCCCTGCGTAATCATTTATAGATCAGGTAATGATTTCCCCCTTGGTGTAATGACAGTGCTATGCTTGGGGTAGCTGGTCAGCTTGTCAAATACTGCTGATGCTCCCTTGGCTGTGGGCCGGAAGGATCAAGCGCAGTGGCTCTATATGCTGTCTCTCCTCACTTCTGGTGGCAAAGGTCACTTCTTTCAGAGGACTGGACTTGTGGTGAGGACATAGGACTGGCAGATTCTATCTGCCTTTGGTTCTGAGGGCACTAGAAGGGAGCCTGCCTCCCTTCCGGTCCACATGTTGGGGCTGTCTTAACATGGAAGAGGCTGAGTACATGTGGGTCCTCTGTGCTCAGGAGGCTTCCCAGTGACCTAGTGGAGTTAAGTGACTGTTAAATACGACTACACGGGTATGGCTGGTTGCCTAAGAGGGTATTGCTCTAGAACTTTCTCTAGTGGAATGCTTCCTTATTAGGGACTAGCATGAGGACTGTACATAGAGTTTCCACACCTTTGAAATGGGCTCTGTTCTCTTTTACCTGGGCTGCTGACTGGCAGAGATAACATTTGTCTCCTGCATCACCCTCAGGAAGCTGGTATCCTGATGCACACCTGCAGTTCCAATACTTTAGGAGGTGGAGGCAAAAGGCTCAGGAATTGAAGGACATCCTTAGCTACATAGTAGATTTGCGGTTAACCTAGGATATATGAGTTCTTGTCTCAAGAGAACCCAAAAGAAGCCAGGCTTGGTAGTGGCTTAGGGATGTAGTCAAACTTGGGAGACGGAGACCAAGAGGAACATAAGTTCAAGGCCAGCCTGGACTGTGTAGCAAGACCCTATCTTAAAAATATTTTTTTACCTTAAGAAAAAAATAGGAGCTGAGTGTAGGACATGTAATCCCAGGCTTTAGAACATGGTGGTAGGAAGGTCAAGAATTCAAGGTCAAATTCAATTATTTATTACATAGTTTGAGGCTGATCTGGGCTAGATGAGAATGTCTTTAAAGAAAAAAACAATCAGAGTTGGTGGATAGAGAGGTCTGTGTCTGTGGTTCCTAGTGTTGGTCTGTGGACCTGTTGTGAACTGTAGCCATCTTTTCAAGGGCAAGCTTAGGAAAAGGAGAAGACTCTGGGTAGGGCTCCTGAACTGCTCACCCACTACTAAGCACTGCTCTTTATTCTGAATCTGTCACCCTACATCCTTGGGGGTCATGAAAGTAGGCTGGTCATAGAAGATAATGGAAGATGATGGGAGAGACTTATGTGTCTAAATAGAAAGTTGGCAAATTTCTGCTTGGCCTCTAGTGTGTATGTGTGTACAATACCGTGCATAAATTTTTACCTGTCTTCCAGTAGCTGCATTTAGAAGAACTCTTGATTCTTCGCTTCTCCCCCAAATGAGTATCTAACACCCGGGATCCAATTTGTGCCTAAGTAATAGGTTACTTTGTTTCTAATAATGATTTTTGCTAAGATAAAAATCTTTCCTTTGGAAAAGGAGCAAATTCACAAATTGGGTTAATTTAGCAAACATTTACATCTTAATGAATAGATTCTGTCAAAATCGCATAAGTTAACATGTAAATATGCATGCAGCCCAGAGGAATGGAGAGTGGTGGGCGGAGGGTGACTGCCAGGACTCTACTGCTGTAGCCCTGGGTCCACAGCCAGGGCCACAAAATAGGAAGAAGCATCTAACTGTGGCCCTCAGTTCATCTGCTGTATTTAAGGACAGGCTCAGAGTGAGGACGTAATTAAATCGTGGTCATAGAGCTAGACAACTTAACTGGTGCCTCTCATGCTCCACGCACCAGAATTTAATTTTCCAAATAAACTCGGTGTGGCTTTGCTGCCTGGGGATGATCAATAGAATGGAAATTGCTTGCAGTTTCTCCTAAAGTGCTACAATGCATCGCTGATCTCCACTGCCCCTCCACGCTCCCCCTCCCCCTCCCCTGGCAGGAGAGAGCCTGGTATTCATTCCAGGCACACACTGTTGGAGGAAACAAGCAAGGAGTAAATGGATTAAAAGGAAAAAAATAAAAAATAAAAATAAAGGACCAGAGCCTGCAGAGAGGGGAAGACAGGAGGAAATGGCCCCATCATCTCCCAGGTCTGTGGGGGTGGTGACTGTCCCCACATGGGGCACAGTCTTTTTCCCACATGGTCACCTTCCCAGAGAGACCACCTAGGAGAGGGTGAGCCAAAGCCCAGGTTGTCCAGAATATGCTTCCTACTCATCTGTTCTGGGATGGCTGGAAATGTTCAGATTCTTACAAACTGTGGTGTCAGGGAAGGGTCCCTGCTAACACAGGCTGCCTTATTCCTTTGGAGCTCAGCTTGCTGAAGGTGACTGTAAACCACAGATTATCTGGAGTTTGTTGGTTTGTTTGTTTTTGTTTTTTTGTTTTCATTGAACTTGTGTATTTATTTGTTGGGAGGGGAGGCTTGGGGAGGGTATGTGGTGAGGGGTTTTAGTAGAGGTTGGAGTCTCTATCTTGTGGGCTTCAGGTATGGGACTGAATTCATCAGCCTTTGTGGGCAAGCTCCTTTACCCTGCACCCATCTTACTGGTTCTATCTGACCTTTGTACGGTGGGGTCCTTTTTTTTTTTTTTCCTTTGGAAGATACCAAGGAAGCCTATAGATGGCAGGGACATGATGCTCTTGGCAAGGAGTTTCCCTGACCCTCAGTGGGGACTTTGGAAGCCCTTCTGAGATCCAAGGGCTAGCAGGTAGGCTGGGACCATGAGAGTAGAAGGCAGTGTGACCCCACTTACTTCCAGTGGGCACAGTTTGGGTATGAAAAGATGCCAACCCTGTTTTCTGTGTGGGGTAGGGATAAACAAGACTCATTCTTTATGCATAGGGCAGTTACGTGTGTGTGTGTGTGTGTGTGTGTGTGTGTGTGTGTGTGTGTGTAATTACACACACACACACACACACAGCCTTGATACTCAGTGGTGTGACACAGGTCAGGAGTTTTGTGCTTGTCAGCCTTTTTCTCCGGGACAAATACCTGAAACAAACAGTGTAAAGGAGGAGGATCTCTCTGGCCCATGAGCTCAGAGGTTTCAGGTCATTGTCAGTGAGTACACTGTGGTGGAGGCAGTGGATGCCGGCCTGTGGGAGGCAGGACCCCACTGCGGAAGTGGGTACAAGAAAGCTGCTCATTTGCTGGCTGACAGGGAGGGAGGAGACAGAGATAGAATGTACCCTTCAAACACCTACTCCATGACATACTTCCTCATACTGAGTCCATTGCCTAACTGCCACCCTGTCCAAACGATGCCAGGAATGATGATTCCAGGGATGGGTTAATTCACGGGTGATATCAGCTCTGGTGACTTCCTGGAGCCCCAGAGTCCTAGTTGACAGCTGAGGCTTTAACACAGGAGTCTTTGACGTGGGGTCTGATTTCAGATTCAGAGCACACTAAATCTGAAGCCAGTTAGAACTCGGAGGTGGCTTTTCTTTTCTCTGCCGCATGCAGTGTTCTGCTGTGTGGGCTACCCTTCCTGCCGGTGAGAGCGTGAAGCAGGGTAGAGGTTTCAAATAGGCGCCCAGCGCAGATTCCCAGCTCCTCTGTCCTTCTCTACCTGTAGAAGAGGCTCCACTATAGCCTTCCTATGGCAAGGGGCTGGGGACAGATTGATCCCGTTTCAAGATATCCGGAGAACGAAGGTTCTGGAAATTAATTAGTGGTGGTTACATGTTGACTACCTAGAGGCCGCAGGAATTTATGGGGATTTTGTTTTCTTTTTGTCATAGAATAAGTTAACAGCATGTGCGGTGATTGATTTTCTGCTAAATTCTTTTGTGTCTTAAAAGAAAAAAGAATATTCTTAGGGTTTGGAGTCCCTTGATGCATTTTAGCAAACTGCCCTTCAAGAGTCAAAGTCCTTCACCCTCTGTCCATCCCTTCTGCTGCTGTCAACACCAGATCCTGGGCCAGGACCCAGGACCAGAGGTGAGCCAGGAAACACTGTCTGAGAAATTCAAGCAGCCTTGGCTGTTAGGATCTACAAGAATAGGGAGTACATTAGAAAGAGTGAAGATGCCATTCAACTATTATACTCCATCACTTGTTTGCCCACCCAGGTATTAAGCTTGTTTTCCTGGCTGGACTATTCACATTCAGAGGTAGAGCCAAAGGTCCAGCTGGGAGATTCAGACAGTGTAAGGACAGTGCTCTAAACATCCCAGGAGCACATGGATGTTAGGGAAGCCTGTTTCACCCAGGTGAAACCCTGACTCATAGCAGGCAGAGCACCTATGTTGCTTTGGGGAGCTGATGATATCTACTAGGGCTTCAGTGGAGGTGGAACTGGGGACAGGGTGGAGGGGGACCCACATCACAGCTGTTACTGATTTAAAATATGACAGCTTCCCATCCCACCCCCTGGAAGCCCAGGAGAGAAATTATTGACTATGTGACAGAGGCAGAGAGAGATCACCGTGCAGACAAGCCGAGAGAATGCATGTGAGGTAAAGGGTGGTCACCACGAAATTAAGCACAAAAAAATTCAACACAAAATCATTGTCTATACACAGGCATGACACATGGGAAGTTCCCAGCCTTTTTTAAAAATTTATTTTTATTTTATGTATATTGGTGTTTTGCCGACATGTATGCATATGTGAGGGTCTCCTGGAGCTGGAGTTATAGACAGTTGTGAATCACCATGTGGGTGCTGGGAATTGAACCTGGGTCCTTTGTAAGGACAGCCAGTGCTCTTGACCTCTTCACCCTAAATTCCCAGCTTTAAGAGCCTCTTGGGATCTTTCTGTAATCCACTTATCTGCCTGGTTCCCACTGTCTGCTGCACCTGGCTGGGCTGCTTGGTTACCACAGAACTTCTTGGCTCTTAACCCCTGGTGAGCATCTTCCAGTCACAGATCAGAACAATCTCTGGGAAGATGAGGTCCCTGAGGTGACCCCCTCTGGGGTTTCTTTCTTTGTGTGTCTATGCAAATGTAACTACCTCTGATGTCATTCCTCCTCAGGAGTCATAATTTTGTTTTATGAGGCAGGGTCTGTCTGTCTGGCCAGTGAGCTCTGGGGACCTGCCTGTCTCTGCCTCTCTACCTTGTGTACCACGATGTCCTGCTACCTACGTTAGTTCTGGGGACTGAACTCAAGTCCTTATGTTTTTGTGGCAAGCACACTACTGACCAAACTATCCCCACAGCCTAACCTCCAGGGTTTTTTAACTCTCTCTGGTCATGTGAACAAAGATCTTCCAAATCTGAGGACTGGTATAGGTTTTATCTTTCTGTTCCTTCTTTACACATCCTTGAACGGCAGGGTGCTCAAGGATACTTCAGTTGGGGAGGGAGGACTGGCTGGCTTGGGGATGCTCAGTGAGCCTCTTGAAAGAACATTTGAAAGATCACTTGAAAGAACATCACTCTCTCTGTTCTGGATGATGGTGAGTCCACTGTGGCCTTCCTAGATCATTTCTCAGGCAGTCAGGGACTCCCAATCCATGGTCACTTGTGTCCAGGTCACTTGGGGGTTCTCCATGGACCTATTCTGATGCGGGAAGACGTTGGGGAAACCAGAGGAAGCACTTTCCAACCACAAAGCCAGTTTCGAGGCCAATACTATTAGAAAAGGGTGGAACTCTGGGCCTGTATCATCCGGGACAGTGGCTGTGAGTTCCAAGCAGGAACCAATACCTCAGGATGTAGCTGGTATGACCAAGGATCTTTAAATTCAGTTTGCTGTAACCAGTTTAGTTTTACAGAGCCATCTATGGCTGCCTTGTGAAAAAGTATATTATCTATCGTACAATATTATTTTAAGGTGTGTTACTTTTGTTTGTGTTGCATTTGTTTAATTCTGTGAAGCTGTTACTTTGCCTGCCTAAAACACCTGATGATCTAATAAAGAACTGAACAGCTAATAAATAGCAAGGCAGGAGAAAAAATAAGTGGAGCTAGCAGGCAGAGAGAATACATACAAGGAGAAATATGGGTGGAAAAAAGAGCAAGACAACAAGGAGAGAAAAGCTTTAAGACCAGCCACCCAGCTACACAGCAAGCCACAGAGTAAGAAACAAAGAAAGGTGTATAGGAATAGAAAGGTAAAAGCCCAGAGGCATAAGGTAGATGGGATAATTTAAGTTAAGCAAAGCTGGTGAGAAACAAGCCAAGCTAAGGCCGGTCATTTATAATTAAGAAGAAGCCCCTGTGATTTATTTAGGAACTGGGTGGTGGGCTCCCTAAAAGTGTAAAGAGCAAAAAGCCCCAACAATAAGTATTAACCTTTTTTAGATCTCTGGCCTCATCCTTCTCTTTGGGGAGAATTGTCAGGCAACTTCATTGCAAGGTGGCTACAGAAAAAAAAAAAATAGTGGATGATTTTTGGACTCAGGTAGCATCTTCCTGAATCATCAAAGCCAAGCTGTTTTAAGGGCCTGAGAATAGGCCACAAAGCCTGGGATAGGGTCCTGTGGCAGGGAGAAATAGTGTGTCATAGGAGCAGGTACCTGGGACCGAGGGAGTGTTGAAATGAATAGCAGTGGGCTGTTGGCTGGTGAGAAAGCACCTCTGGGACAACCCTGCAGGAAGCAAGTAGACAGGGTTCTTCCCTTGCAGGTTGGTGGCTCTCAGGGATCTGATGGGAAGGTAGCTTATAGTTTGGGGAACAGCACTGAGCTGTCTGTGAGGCTTCTTTCTAGGCAAGGTGGTTCATAGCTGGAGAAACTCCAATAAAAATTCTGTCATGGAGGGTTTTTTTTTTTTTTTTTTTTTTTTTTATAAAACTTACTGCCTTTGGTAAAACTGTGAACCTGAAGCATCAATTCAGTTTGATTGTGGTCAGGGATGTCATGCCCAAGTAGGAAGGCAGGACACTGTCACCCAATGGGACAAATATAAAAACAGTGGTAAGATGTATCCTAGGCCACAGGACAGCCTGCAGGCCTGATGTCTGGAAGTGCTGGGAGTCAGAGGGTATGTTTAAGGCATGAGGATGCTGCCCCAGACACTAGGCAGGCTGTGGGGGTCTTCGACCTCCAAGGGCATGTCACACATCTCCTTCCAGGCTGCCCTGTCTGACTGAAGAGGTATGTCTGTGGAAAGCTCCATTTTCTGAGCTTCATTTCCTTCCTCATGCCAGGGAGAAATGTGATCAGGCTTGTGAGGGATTCTGCCAGGAGAGGATTGCAGAGTCGTGAGGGGCAATTTGAGGGGCGTCAAATAAAGGGCCTGTGTACAGAGGTGTCCATAGATACGGCAAGTATAGGAGCGGGTAATGAAGGGTGAGTGACAGTGGGCTTCTTTGCTATCTTAGACCGAAGGAGTTGGGGAAATGGAGAGTCAGGAGAGGCAAGAACAGAACCAGCCCTAAAGTTTCCCAGAGAGGGGCGAGTGTAACACACACCCAGCCTTACTCCCCTCACCCTTTCTGTCTGCTGGTAAGGGTTGCTATTGATTGAAACAGACAGAAGTACTGGGCAAAGTCACCCTAGGCCATGGAGTGGTGGACAGTGACCATGAGCCAGTATGGTAAACATGCAGGCCACAAAATGGTACATAAAGTAGCCTTGCAGCTGTTGGGTAGACCATCCAAAGCGTGAGTTGCTTGAGTCTCTACTCTTGCAAGACAGCACCTCCCCTGCCTGCCTCGTTGGAGGTGACGGTCATTCTCTCATTGTGCCATGCACACTTCAGGCTCCAGCCATCCCCGATGGAGGAGGAGGGCCATCTCCCTCACCGCACCATCCGCTGCCATCATCCGTCACTCTGCCAGCTGAGTGAAGTCATGATAGATTAGTACACATTAGGCCTCCAATCCTGCAGGCCTAAAAGCCAGGGCTTTGCCAATCAGTGTGGGACACAGCTGGGTGAGGGGAGCGGGGTTGTGTGCAGGAGAGCTGGAGGCACCGGGAATTAATAAGGGCAGGGAGACAGCAGGGATATTAAACTCAGTCCTTAAATCAATCAGGAACCCTAACCAAGAGGGATGAGGGAATGAAATTTTGGACAATTAGTGGGTAATGACAACCTTGCAAAGAGAGCTATTGATGAAGGATGAACAGAGAGAGAATGGTTGCTCTGTGGAGGAACTGAGAGAAACTCAAACAGGGATTAACTCCTCAGGCTGGGCTAGGCTTCTCAGAGAATGTGATGGGTTCTCTCAGGGTGGGTCTGGGGGACAGTGGACAGAGAAGAGTTTCTATGTGGTCTTCTTACTGGGTTAGGAAAAGAAATTGGGTCAAGAAAATATCCAGAGACTGGGATAGGGTGACCCATGAACAAGCACTATTATTATTATCACCTTCCTTGAACTTCCCTACAGTCTTCCAGAGACCCTCGTCCTGACCCCAGCCCCGAACCTAGCCCTGACCCCAGGCCTAGCCCCGACCCTAGCTCTGACCCCAGGCCTAGGCCCAGCTCCAGCCCCAGGCCCAGCCCCAGCCCCAACCCTAGCCCTGATCCCAGCCCCAGCCCCAGCCCCAGCCCTGAACCTAGCCCTGACCCCAGCCCTGACCCCAGGCCTAGGCCCAGGCCCAGCCCCGACCCTAGCCCCAGCTTCAGCCCCAGCCCCAGCCCCAGCCCCAGCCCCAGCCCCAGCCCCAGCACTGGTTTGGGCAAGAGCCCTCCAACCTTGGAGTCTCAAAAATACATGTGTCAAAGGCCTCATTGTCCCTCCTCAGCTCAGCACCCCAGATTCACGACATTGTCTCAGAGGTGAGGGCTTCTGAGAAAGAGGGAACCTGTTCTCCCAGCCATGCCTTTCCAGCTCCTCCACCTTTGTGAGTTCCTCTGGGCCTAAGTCTGAGTGAGGACCTGCTTGGAGGTAATCTTTCTCCTGCCCAGCCTTCATCAGCTGTCTGCCTGGGTACTGTGGTCATCTACCCTGTAGATCCACAGCAGCCACAAAGTTCAAGGGCCTCTAGGAATCATCTTCAATGCTCCCTCAAGAAGAGCTCGAAAGGGGGATTTAAGAACTTACTTCTTAAATCTTACTTACTTCTTTCTCAAATACTTCAGAAAGACACTGGAAACGGGGAGGGAGGACACAGGCCAGGAGAGTGTGCAGAAGAGGAAGATGAGTGAGGACTAGGTTTCATGTCTAGTACTGACTTGTCCTGGTCCACGATAGAGAGACAGAGCTACAGTGGACCTCAGGGTGGCCTGCAGGTGGGGAACGGGCCAGCCTTGAGTCAGCCAGCAAGTCAGCAAGTGAGCCTGTCAGCTAGTCAGCAGCTAACATACCATCTATTCGTCCATCCATCCATCCACCATCCATCTGTCCATTCATCTACCTGGTCAGTCTGTCGGTCAGTCAGTTAGTTGGTCAGCCATCAAGCCATCAAGAGGAGTAATCTGCCTCTGACTGGGGACTCCATTCAGCTGAGGACTGAGAGCGGGAATTGCTGATGGGAAGGGAGGCAGCAATTGTCAACAGCCCACCTCTGGGCAAGAAGGGAAGGGATAACACATGTCCTCTGCCAAGGTTCCTCTGACTCCATATCCGCTCCTCTCATAAGGGACAGCAGTGTGAAGAGCCCATGGGTAGACAGTTGACAGACGTTATGTACTTCAGAACACAGTCTTTTATCCTCACGACTGTGGCGTCTCAGGCTCAGTTTGAGAACTGCAAGCTTTCTCTATGAGACTGTTACCTTATCGGGAACTGGCTCTGGGAGCTGGTGAGCATTCCTGGGCATTTGTATGCACATTGGCACACTTGCTGCTGGCTTAGCCAATCTCCTGGAAAGTGCTGGTGTCCAGAGGCGATTTCCTCACTGGACCAGTCTCTCACAGGCCTCCACTCAAGGTCTTCTCTCCCCAGGTATTTCCCATGTCCCATCTGGTTCACCACCCACCTTGGTTAGTATTGTAATTATAGGGAAGATCCTATCATGTGCTTAATGAAATCTTTGAATTTTAATTTTTTATTGCACTTATTTTTGTGTTATGTGCATGCATGTGTGGGGCAGTCACAGGACAACTAGAGAAAGTTTTTTGTTTTTTTATCTACTATGTGGGTTCCGGGGATTGAACTCAGGTCATTTGTCTGGGCACCAAGGGCTTTTACCTCTGAATCCCTTTTAGGTAGAAATATGAATGAAAAGAATCCCACTTAATTTAAAAGGATATTTTTTTTCTCTCTCTAAAAAAAAGTTTTGTCTTATTTATTTTTGTGGTGTGTATGGGGGTTAGGGTTAGATGATCTCCTAATAAATTATACCTGACATTCCAAAGGGAACTGCACTAGAGATGTGTACTTTCAGGGACCTTCGGAGCCCAGATTCTGGAATGATGGGGGTAAAAAGGGCCTTGAAGACAGGAGGATTGTATGTAGGTTACCCCTTACTCAGACAGCCCTAGGTGGCCGGCTACTGTAGTGATGATCCTGCCTAGTCTGTAGGCAGAGTCCTGTCTGAGGCTCCAGGGTCAGGACAGAGCTGTTCTGGATAGGGATGCTTCGGTAAGGATTAACCACAGCAAGTAAAAGAAAAGCTAGCCAGCCAGGGAAGCTTCAATAAGAAACCAAGGACATGACATCTTTGAACATTTCCCCCGAGGGAAATGTCAGTGTTGGCTGAGGCGGCCAGAATTTACGTTAGCTATTACTGTGGATGAATAATTCTGAGCAAGCCAGCAAGAACTATAGGTTCATGGCAGGTTAATTGGGAATAATGGGTTTCATTCCAAATAGTGAGAAATAATGTTGCGGAGCAGGAGAGACTGCCGTCTGCTGGAACACCAAGACCACCCTCCCTCACTTGCTTACTTGGTGTTACTGGTGGTGGCCAGGCCTCTATAGGGGTTTTGTCAGGCAAAGGGGGCGGGGGGGGGATTGCTGAAGCTGGAGAGATCTTAGGGTCTTTTTCACAAGTCAGGATGGGTGCTAGAGGTTAATTCTCAGGGAGGATTCCCTGAGTGTCTATGATGGACACTGATGGGTGAGATCTTCACAGAGCCCTGTACTTGAGCACCTCCAAAAGGTGTAAGGTCCTTCGGAAAGTCTATGTCAGGGATGGGGAGATGGCTCAGTCATGTATGAGGACCTGAGTTGGGTCCCCAGGATCCATATAAAACAAATAAAAACCTAATGCATTCTTGTAATCCCGGCACTGGGGAGGCAGAGACACAAAGATCCCTGCAGAATAAATAACACTTGACAAGTTCCAGGCCAGTGAGAGAGACCCTCTCTCAAAAGCACAGAGTGGTCCTCTCACCTCCAGACACATACACGTACAAGTGAATCTGCAGACACCTGCACATACATGTGCATACAAAGAGATACAATGCCAACCACAAGTACAAATCACATATGAGATTTAAATTTTTCTAGTATCCGTGGATGGTGAGATGGCTCAGTGGGAAAAGGCACTTGATACCAAGCCTGATGGCCTGAGTTTGATCCCTGAGACATGATGGGCAGAGAGAACATGCTTTCACAAGTTGTTTACTGACTTCAGATGTACACTGTGGCAAGTGCATCCCCCTCTAAGCGAATAAATGTAATATCATTTCTTCTTGTGGTTACCCTGAGAAAGGTAGATGGAAAAATGACATTAATTTTGATATACTTAACCCAGTATCCAAACTATCATATTATCATATCATGAAATCGATAGGGAAGCTCAGCGGGAAATTGTGTCACTCTCCAGCCCATTTCAGTGTGGCTGGCTCTGTGTCAACTGTTCATTAAGCATGGTGGTCAGTAGCTTCTTTCTTGATGTCATGGAGTAGACTGTCACAGATTGCATATAATTGTGGGTGCCTAGCAGGAAGGCCTGGCTATTAGTTGAAGCTCCTCCTGTTCGTATTCCATAGGCCCACAGGAGATGTAACAAACTTGTTTCCATTTTATGCCAAAGGGAAGGGAATGAAGGCTTTCACTTACTTCCTCAGAGAGGTCAACTCAGGGTCCCCAGGTGGCTGTGACTTCAGTGGATTCCGACTAGCCACTGTCCCTTTGACTTGGATTCTGGCATCCCCAGGTGGTCTGGTCTAGGCCCCCCCTACCCCTGCCCCACAGCCTCCTGTCCTGTGGAGGTGTCTTCTCACTCTGCCTGGGAAGTCAGAGGTCTTCAACCAGCCTGTCTTACTTCCTGTGATTCCTCTGGGGTATCCTATGAGCCTTTGAGAAGAAAACTGTTGATCAACAATTCTCTCCCTCCCTCTCCTTCCCTCCTTCCTTGCTTCCTTCCTTCTTCCCTTCCTTCCTTCCCTCCTTTCCGTTTTCTGTCCTTTCTGCTTGAAGACAGGATCTTATGTAGCCTAGGCTAGCCCTTTAGGCTAACTATGCAGCTGAGGATGACTTTGAAATTCTGATCTTCCTGTTTCCGCACACCCCAGTGCTGGGATTGTAAGCATACACCACCATGCCCAGTTTCTCCTGTGCTGAGAATGGAACCCAGGGTGTCTTGCTAGACAAGCATTCTACCAAGTGAGTTACACCCCCAAGCCCTACCTATGTAATTTCTTAATCATTTCCTCCCTATTAGACTGTAAGTGTCTCTAGGGTACATGTATGTATATGTGCATGTGCCCTTAGTGCCTAGCAGATGCCTCACAAATGCTTATTAAGTAAAGTCTGTTTAAAATTACCCTTCTCCCACATGGATGTTAACTGAAAGCTAAGGAAAAGTATTCACTTGTTTAAACAAATAGGGTTCTTGCTTCTCCTGTGTAGTGCTTTCCAGAGACCAAGTGTCTGATGCTAGTGAGGTGGATCTGTAACATCACTGAATCTGGCCTTTTCTCTGCTGGTCCTATTATTGTTATTTGCGTGTTTATTTATTGCCACACAAACACTGTACCACTGAGGTGCTGACCAGCCCTGGAATATTTGGTGTTGCTCATGGTTACCAAGTGGCTACTGCATCATCAGGTATGTCACGCCCCATGTTTCTGGGGAGCATTTTCCTCAAATGACTCTCCTTATTAACTTCTAACATGTTCACTGCCAGGACAAGGTCATATCTACCTCAAACCAGTCCTGACACAGGGGGTGAGGACACTCATCTTAATTCACCCTTTCATTCCCCTGGGGTTCAATAACTTCTTTGTGTCATGTGATTAAGGAGGAGTTATACTAGTGTAGGGACAGTGGCATTGTCACAAGACATGTCCTATAGATGACATCTGAGCTGCCTCATAGTTCCTCATCCGGAAACATTGTGCTATCTAAGGCACCCACTCCATAGAGATCCTAGTCAGGTCCGAGACCCACAGTATACACAATCTCTCAGGCCCTCACCAGCTTCTCTGACTTTCTAGACTCCAGTCTCACAGTGAGGTCCTATAGTCCTTCTGGCCATATACCCCATTTCCTTAGCACCTCATTTTCCATGAGATCCCCAGAGCATTCTGTTGCACCCAGATCTTATCCAAAGCTTGGTCCCATGGTCAACAGTGTAAGCCATCTTGGCTCCTCTGCTCTCCATGTACTCCCATGAGCCTCCAGGTAACTGAGTGGCTGTTGCTGGTGGGCATAATGATTATACGTGCTGAGAGTATTTATGGTGACTAGTGCCCCAGGCCAAGTCCAGCCAGCCCTGAGGTCAGGGAGGGCCTTTCCTTTCTGAGGATTTGGTTTCTCCCTGGGCTCCAGGACTCCTCAGGAAGATTGGAAAGACAATGTATCAGGATGGACACCATGGATACCTGTACCACTTGACATGGTCCACCAAGAGGAAGGCATGGCTCAATCTCACACCTTGCCAGAGTGTGTGAATCCCAGATTCCTAGATTCAGGGCCCTTGTTCCTGAAGCACTTCTGGCCAGGGCTGGAGCACAATAGGACAGCTTTGTCTGGGACATGGAGGCTTGTCATTGCAGGAAGAGCATGGGGCCTTAGGTCTCCTAGCTCCTCCCCCACCCCCCATCCCATCCTGTGTTTGTAGACTCAGCAGATCTCATCCATATGAGTCTCATCTTCCTTATCTAGACCATGGAGGTGGCGGCCATTTAGGAAGGCTCAGGGAGCCTCAAAGAGATCACTTCCACTACACGGCTTTGTCACTATTTCTCTGGCTTTGCCCAAACATGCAGGAGGGTGACTCAGCCTGAATTGGAATCCCATTTAAGGCTAGGTGTTGATGGTGGCTTTAAATTGTCCTTGAAAGTTTTCCCAGAGAGCTCAAAGCAGGCTTGTCTACAAATACAGAGCACAAAGCACCCACATATGACTCAGAGATGGTTTAGTTAGTTGGGCCTGGGAGCTAGTTGTTTTGTTTCTTTGAAGATGTGGGTTCAAGTGGGTAGATGTGGGTTCAAGTGGGTAGATGTGGGCTCAAGTGGGTAGATATGGGTATAATGGCAATGGGCCCCTGGGTGGGAGATTCAGGAACTAAAGACAAAGGAAACAGTGAGAGCTATTTTTCTGATGTGTCGCTGGTCAGATGGAGGAGCACGTGCCTTCCCCAAGCCTGGCTCCCCAAAATGTCCTTGTGCCAGCCCTGAGTCTTGGGGTGCATCTCCACGAATTGCCATCAGTTGGGTGAGGTGAGGCTTTGGATGATCAGAGAGCCATCTGTGCCCAGCACAAGCAGCTATTGGTGAACCCAGCTACCCCAGCTCCATTCCCAGCCTGGACAGACTCAGCACTGAAGCTGAATTTAGATATTTCCATTTGATAGGAAAGGGGGCTAGCTACCCTTTGGAAAAGAGGAATTTAAGTGACTGACTTTTGTCATTTGTTTTTATGAGAAGCTTTTTTTTTTTTTTTTTTTTTTTTTTAAAGACTGGGTGTTATGTAGCCCATGCTAGCCTCAAACTCGATGTGTAGCTGAAGATGACCTTCAGCCTCTTTCCTCTTCTCCTCAATCCCTGGTGGCATGGATGTGTGCCACCACATCCACTTGTCTGTGATGCTGGGAATCCAACCCAGGGGTTTGTGCATGTCAGGCAAGCACTCTGCCAACTGAACTATAGTCCTACCCACCAAACTGAGCTTGACCTGGCTACTGACTGCACAGGAAGTGAGGCATATCTGTGGGTGGTACCCACTCAGGACAGCACTGGGTCCCTGGTGTTTGTTTGTTTTTCTGGTCTCGGGGATAACGATGCTGCAGGACTTAAAAAGTGACTTCTTAAACATCTAGGGCTTTTCTGAAAATGAATTTGTGAAAAGGCATCTTTGGAATCTGCAGCCACAGACATTTCCAGCCCATTTGCAAAGCCATTCTATGCAAGCTGGCATCCCAACAGACAAACAGCAAATGCTGATTTACCTTTGAGAACAAAACCCTACAAAGGGGGCATGGGCAGGTGCAACTGTTTGTTAATTGAAAATGCAACCCCACTGTCGCCTTGGTAGTTGGCGTGTATGTACAACTTCATAACACTCTTTCATTTCGAGTGGGGAAAAAAATATATCTTACTTTACAATAAACTTTAACCTTCCTTTAGAAATGGGCCCCAAAGGTCAGAGCTGCGCTCCTGCAGATTTCCTGGGCTCAGCTGGGAACTGATTAGAGCTGCTGGCCCTGGCTTGTCAGCTTTGTCACGGAAAGCTCTATAAACTCTTTGTTATTCGCTTTGCTGTGTATGATAAATATATTTATCTTCCTCTGTCAGGCATCTGCAGGACAGGTGCCAGGGGGCTGGGAGTTCTGCTTTAGTGCCTCCAACAATGTCTTTTCTTAGTGACAGTGAAGGGGATGGGGACAAAGGTGACAGGGTGTTCTAGACCCAGGATTGCTGGATGTCATGGATGGGGGAGCTGATGTTCTTCCTCCTTCCCATGCCCCTGGCTGGTTTCCTGTGTGCTCAATGGGAGGTCTTAAAGATCATCTGATGGGTCTGTGGGTGATGTTGGTGGAAGAGGGAGGGGTCTGTAGTTGAAATCAAGCACAATTCTTCTTCCCAGTTCTTAGGTCTAATGCCATCCTGTGGGTTGTGGTCAGAGGAGTGGATGGATGTGTCCCTTGGAAGTGAGAAAGGAGGCTGCTGTTTGTTTGTGGAGACGCAGATGCCATCAGCTCTGTGCCTGAGTGACAAGTGTTTTGAGTCAGAAACAGGGAGCTGCTAACATGCCTATGGGTTCATGAGTTTCCCCAGGAAACCTACGCACAAAGTATTAGTCTAATTTTCATAGATGGAGTTATAAGACTGGGGTCAGGGAGCCATCTAGCTTCCCAGCAGTGAACTGGGAAGGAGAGTCACAAGCCACACAGTCCATAAGCCCCTGACTCCCCAGGCCCTGCAGGATGTAATGGGCTGGGGCTGGGATTTTGGTTACTTGCTCTGCAGGGTGGCAGCAGGGAATTCTAAGAGCTGGTAGTGTCAGAGGCCAGGGGATGTCTGGGAGCTGGCAGAGCAGAGGCCGTACAGAAAGAGACATCCTCTGGTACTTGTTTGCAGCGCAGAACCAGCAGAGTTGGCTGAGAAGTGGGGTGTGCAAGGAGATGAAAAAAATAAAGACCGTTTCTCAGCCCCTTTGGGGCAGTCAGGAAAGGGGACCAGCAGGCAGAGAGGGAATCAGGCTTCGGGTATGTTAAACTGAGATTTCTTTTAGGTGTTTATCAAGGATATTGAAGAGCAAAGTGGATAAGCTGACTCCAGTTTAGGGACAAAACTTAGCCTGAGTTACATCTGGGCAAAGGTCCATTGTGGTAGCCTTACTCCACCTGATGACTGCTTAGCATGGTGATCCTTGGGCTGGCCTTGGTGACATTCAGGCCCTGCTGGTGAGTCTCAGTTCCTAATGTGTCTTCTAAGGAGTTGGCTGAGATCACCTGAGTCAGCATCCGCCATTCACCAGTTTGCAGCATCCTGGCTCTGTGGGTGGAATTAGGCCCTGGGTTTCCCCCACGAAGGGAATCTTGTTGGCTGGCTGTGCTGGTTAGATCCCTGGGGAAAGACCTTGGCCTGGAGTTCTGCTAGAGTAGCCCGGAAGCTTGTGTGTGTGTGTGTGTGTGTGTGTGTGTGTGTGTGTGTGTGTGTGTGTGCGTGTGTGCGTGTGTGCGCGCGCGCGCGCGCACACACACACACACACACACACACACACGAGAGAGAGAGAGAGAGAGAGAGAGAGAGAGAGAGAGAGAGAGAGAGAGAGAGAGGGAGAGAGAGAGAGGGAGAGAGAGAGAGAGAGAGAGCCCTTAAACTAATACAATGCTTCCATGCTGGTTGGTATTGCCTCTCTGGGACCCCAATCTATCTTGGGGGATGCCCCTCCGAGCCAGCAGCAAAAGCATCAGCCTGGAGGCTACTTCCTGGACCAACAGGAGGGCAACTGGACCATCTCCTCCCGGTCTCACCACCCCAGTTGCTAAAGACAGTCATCCTAGGTGGCGCGGGTTTCTCTGGCAGATCTCCAACACTCATTTTGGAGGCACCACTCTGTGGAGAATGTTCCTCTGCTGTTTTGCTTCTCATTCTAGGAAAATAAACATGATCCCAGTAAATAAAAACTAATAACCACATCCTGGTGACAGTTAAGTTGGAGGCAGCCTGATGTTGGAACTGCTGGTAAATCCCGGGTTATTTATAATGAAGATGTTGACAGATGTGGGTAGAGCTTTGAAACGTGGGGGTTTCCTTTCCTTCTTCTCCAAAGAAGCCTCTCTGTTGAACTCTGAAAGTCCTTGGCTCTTGGGGACTGGCTTTGCCAGGAGAGGGGGACTTCAGTACTGTGGATGGCGGGAGAGGACATAGTTCAGAAGTGAATCTGTTAAGATGGAAAGCTACCATGACAGTTTCGATGAGGGCAGCAAGGGTGGTGCTGTCATTGACTTCCATGATGCCCACTGGTGGCTGCTGGCTGAGGCCCTGGGAGAAGCCACATACCATCCAGGGATCACTGGGAAAACAGAACCAAAGTTGAGCCTTATCTCTTCATGCTATAACTCCAGACCCCACACCCTCACACTTGAGAAGGGAGCATGGGTATCAGGCATGCTGGCTTAGAAGGGTCAGGCCATGAGGGCCAAATGCTTCCCTTCCTGGTAAACCCAGATGAGCCTGTCCAGAGGCTCATCCACTCACCAAGTTTCCTCAGCTGTCAGCTCCCAGTGGGCTGTGAGTGCTATGGAATGTGGAAGCCACACAAACCAGGACTCCGAGTGGGGATTTAGAGCCTTACCTGCAAGCGAGGGTCAAGGGTGGGATTCTTGAAGTTAATGTCGTTACAGTTGGAGGGACCCCCCTCGCAGACTTCCAGCTCCTCAAAAAATATTAATTATTCTCCAAGGAAGTCTTGATTTGAAGTCATTCTCTTTCCCTAGTAATTAACATTACATGTCATTAACAGTCAGAGAACATTGTGTGATCAAAGACAGCGTAATTCCTAGCAAGATTCTGAGGAATGGCACAATATTTGTTAATTATGTTATTGATTTTGATGGTCTGGAATGCCCTAATTATTCCTCATCCCAAATGGACCCACCATGCCCGCCAGGCTGGCTTTGAACTGCTGGCCTCCCACGGGTGGCCAGGGCCCCAGCTCAGCGGCTGGAGGGACTGCAGTTTACCATGGGATCAGAGGAGCTAGGTCTCCCTAGAGCTACATGAAAGACAAGAGGCCTCTTTCCCAGGCCCAGGCTCCCCACAGCTCCGCCCTGAGTCAAGGAGCAGTATAAAGGGGCCCTGTAATTAGCTAGTGCGTTAATTAGCTTCCTGGGGGCCACAGCAGGCACTGCTCCCAGGCAGCAGGGGAGGGGTCTTACATGCTGTTTCTGAACAGCTCTGTGGTGGGTGATTAAACTCCTGGGGGTGATGGGGGGGCTTTGTGGGGGACAGCAGGTGTCCTGGGTGACCCTCCTGCCCAGCTCTAAACTGCTAAGTGGGGTGGCATGTTTCCATTGGTGGCATCTTCACAAACCATCACTTGTTTTACTAGGCTCTGGTTCTGAGTGGGTCGGCTCCTGCTCTCATTGTTCAATTCTTCAATTAACCTTTGTAATCGCTTCACAAGGTCCCACTTTGTAAGATCCATCTAGACCCCAGTGGGCTGGGTTGTGAATAATGCCAATAGAGAGAGGCAGGATGGGGTCTGTCTGGCTCAGGAAGGCAGTTGGTAGTAGATCATGCAGGAGTGGGAAATCAGGCTGGGTTTGGAGATCCATAGACTGCTACCACAGTGGCGTTAGACTCCTCTTCCCTGTTGGTTGGTCCTGCGTATGTTGACTTATTCTGCCTTCATGACAACTCTTTGAAGCATCTGCTGTTGGTGTCCCTGCCTTATAGACAGGGACTCTGAAGACAGACCGATTGTCAAGATCACCTGTCAAGACACAATCAGAAATCAAGCTCATTTAGGTTGTGTGGTATGCTGTGTTGTGGAGGAATTTTCTTTAAAGATGCATGCCTTTGCTTCCTCTGTTGTGACTTATGACCCCAGCAGAGTATCTGTCTAGCTCTGGCACCAGACTTACCTGCTTCTCCGTATTCTCAGTCCCATCCATCAATAGTTAGAAACTGGTCCATGTGGAGATTTCCCTGGGGTGAAGTAAGGAGGACATGATGATGGAATGCATGCCAGACTCAGGTGCTGCCCCACCTCTGGGGTGGAGGGTGGGGTCAGTTGGTGTGGTTTGAGATAAGAGATTATTCATTTTTCTTTTTCCTAATTTCCTTGGCCAAAAAACCTGGGAGGAGAGGGCTTGGAAGGCGTGTAAGTATTCCTGGCATGTAGAGGCCACATGGTAAAGCCAACATGGTGCTGCATATGGAGGGCACACCCCTAGGCGTGGCTACATGGGTCCATGCCCACCCTTTCTCTGAAGGCCACTGACAGTCTTCTCTCTCCTTCTCTCTCCCTCTCTCTCTTCCTCCTCCCCCCTCTTTTCTCTGGGTACTTGCTCAGTAACTCCCCCAAATAAGCTCTTGTATGGCGTCTGGTAGTGTGTGTGTGTCTCTCCCCACGTGTGAAACTAACAAGGTGGATAGATGAACCGAGACTCCCATATCTCCAAGTGAGGGATTTCAAGTGCAGACATCGTATTCTACTTGACTTTCAGTTGTGTTTTTGAGATATATTTTCTCTTGCTTGTTTTGGACCTTCCTCTTACCTTTCGTGGTGCCCTTAGCTCTGCCCACTCAGGGAATCACTGCCAACAGCTCTCCTATCATAGAGCTCTAGGCATACACACCATGGCAATAGTTTCCTCTATAGAAGCGGGTACACTCGATTGTCTTCACCATCTCGTAGATACGGGATCCTGTGAATGCTCCAGTCCCTCTGTATAACGGGGCCTTTGTAGATGATTCCCTCCCCCTCCCTCTCTCTCTCTTCCTCTCTCTCTCTCCCTCCCTCTTCTTTCTCCTCCTTTTCTTCTTTCCTGCCTCCCTTCCTTTCTCCTTCTTCATCTTTCTCATTAGTTTTTTTTTTTTAAACTTCAGTTATTATTTATTTATTTATTTGCCTTGGTGTTTGCCTGGAACTGGAACTACAGACAGTTGTTAGCTGCCATGTGGGTGCTGGGAATCGAACCCGGGTCCTCTGGAAGAACAGAGGGTGCTCTTAACCGCTGAGCCATCTCTCCAGCCCCTCCCATTAGTTTTGAGACAGAATATTAATCTATAAACATGGCCATTCTTTGACTCATAAGAATTCTCCTGCCTCAGCTGCCTCAGTGTTGGAGTTACAGGCATGTGCCATTTTACCCAGCTTTCCTATAAACTAGAAATCACCACTAGGTCACCTGTGATACCTAACACAATCCCTGGCTATGTAGATAGTTGACATAGTGTATTGTTCAGTAGTTATGGCACGAAGACAGCCTTCACATACTCAGAAGTGATGCAGTCAGGGCTCTCACAGAATAGTCTCAATTCACTAAATAGTTCATGTGTATCCATCATAAAAAATAAAACAACAACAACCAAACAAAATTGCTCCACTCTCAGGGGACCTGTTTCCCTCAAGATCCCCACACTGTGTCTACAAGCCTGGACAACACTCCTGGCCCCTGGTCACACCCCTTGCTGTTAGAATCTTTCTGGCTCCCTTGGTGATAGCCTTCTCCCTCATGTGGCTTCCTGGCTAATGACCTTGTCCTGCGTCTGGTGGAGTAAGTGACTGTGAAGAGGGAAGAGCCTGGCAGGGACCTCGGGGTGGGCCTCTGTTAGTTACTTTTCTCATTACTGTGACCAAAATACCTGACAAGAAGCGACTTAAGAAAGGAGGGTTTGTTTGGGCTCACCAGCTGAGGAGTACCATCCATCATGGCGGGGAAGGAATGGTGGCAGGTGCTTGAGACAGCTGGTCACGTTGCCTCTGCAGTCAGAAAACAGAGGGAGATGGATGCTGCTGCTGCAAGGTTGCTTTCTCGTTTTTATTCAGTCCAAGATCTCAGCTTGCAGAATGGTGCCACCGCCATTCAGGATGGGTCTTCCAGCTTAGTTAACTAGTCTAGAAGCTGTCTCACAGGCATGCCCAGAGGTGTGTCCTAGGTGATCCTAGATCCTGTCAAGTTGACAGTATTTTTAACCATCATAATCACAGGGGAAGGTGCTGGTGGGGAGGAGTTATCAGTCAAGGTGGGAGGCAGGTGTCTTACTTAGGGTTTCTATTGCTGTGAAGAGACACCATGACCATGGCAACCCTTATAAAGGAAAACATTTAATTGGGGCTGGCTTACAGTTTAGAGGTTTACTCCATTATTATCACATGGTGAGGAGCATGGAGGTGCTCAGGCAGACATGGTTCTGGCAACATCTTGATCAGAAGGCAACAGAAAGTAGACTGTGACACTGGATGGCATCCTGTGCATAGGAGGCCTCAAAGCCTGCTCCCATAGTACACACTTCCTCCAACAAGGCCACACCTACTTCCAACAACGGCCACACCTCCTAATAGTGCTACTCCCTCAGATTATGGGGGCCAATTACATTCAAACTACCATAGCAAGTCTTAGGAACATATGAGATGCCTGATGGGCAAGAGAATGAGGGGCAGCATGTGTCAGTGAGCAGATTCTCTTTTGTAAACAGCACAGGTCACCTCCAGGCCCTTAGACCCTTTGCCAAGGGCTGAGAACCCTCTCGCTCAACTCCACCTGCCTACCAGCTGCTGAGTATACTCTCTGAACCAATGCCAGCCACAGATTGCTGTATCTGCAGAAAATAAATACAGAGGTGGAGAGGCAACTCAAGAGATTTGGAACAGTTTGACATGCAGCTACATTGGAACATGAAGGTGGAGTCCTCTCAGTGATTTTAGCTCTAGCAGCAAGATGCACATGGCAGAATCAGGGAAGTCACACACAGCAGGACCAAATATCAGCTAGGGTCTTCTTGGAAATGAAAAACTGCCACATTTAAATGGTGACCTCTGGCTTATCTCTGAGGGCAGAGGAAGAAGACAGCAGGAGGGATTCAAGTTAGACTCCGTCAGGGATGATAGGTTGCCACCTGTAGACAGTGCCATCTGGAAGAACTGTGGACTCCTTCCTGGAGAATTCCATCAACAGATCGGAAACATTTCCTTCCAGTCTATTTCAAAGCACTTTTGCTTGCATTACCTTTTTGATCTTTGAAAGTACCCTGGAGATAGGTCTGAGGGAAGGATCAACTTCTCTTTGTAGAATGCAGTTATGAGTCAGAGAAAGGGGCCTGGGATGCTGCTCAGTTGCTTGAGTATTTATTTGCCTCGTATGCACAAAACCTTGGTCTGGCTCTCTCTATTGCTACATAAAACCAGGCATGATAGCACACACCTGTAATCCCGGCATGCAGGAGAGAGAGACAGGAGACTCAGAAGTCCAAAGTCATTCTCAGCTAGGTAGTGAATTGGAGGCTAGCCTGAGCTACATGAGACTGTCTTTAAAAACAAAAACAGACAAACAAAAGGAATCAGAGAAGTCATATCAACTTTCTGAAATTGCCCAGCAAGTTGAAAACTAGGAAGGATATGAGACAGTACCCTGGGGCTTTTGTTGGTGGCTGGGTTAGGGTGTGAAGAAGCCCAGCCAGGGAGATGGCAGCTTTATAAACAGGAACTGCTTGCTGCCTTGTGCTCAATAAGTGGCAGCTACATTTGGTGAATTTTTAATGTGTCATATACCATTCGTTTTTCACAGTGGGGCCCCCTCTGTATGCAGGTGATGGGGCAGAGCCCCAGTTATCAGTGTCAGTCCTCTAGTTGGTCATCCCAGAGCTGATCCTCCCTTCAGACCGGGAAATACAAGTGTCTGCATGCTGCTCTTTCTGGCACCCAGGAAGGCACTGTGCCCTCTCTATTTTACACTTAGACTTTGGGGCTAGCTACAGTAGGGAACTTGTCCCCGAACTGCATTTACACCTAGAGAAATCCCATAGGTGTATTTTGAAGCCCCTCATTGACAAGTTCACCCCTTGGTCCCACAGGTAGTTGGGGGTGTGGATGGGACAGTGTCCCACATGGGAGTTTGCACACACTTGGACTCTTTATATAACAGGCTCTGAGGGGCCAGTAATCACTGATGTCCGAGCTGCTGGCAGCACCTTGTTATATCAAGTCCAGGGCAAGATTTATGACCACTTTGAAAGTGGCTTTGAAATGAGATGGAACTCAATATTGAATTCTTTCCCTCCTTTCCCTTTGGGATTTCAAGGCCTGTGAGATCAGCTAGGCTTCCTCCACATTAGCATATTCTAATGACTGCTTATTAAGGTGAATTTCACTGTGGTGCTCTGAGGGTTGGTTAGAAGGGGGAAGGAGCCTGAAGGAAGGCCTCACTTGGGGACCCTGGGCTCTCAGGCCTGGGGCTGATCTTTCTTGAGCTCTTCAATGAGCCAAGCTCCTGCCCACATTGCTTTCTATTGTGGACCAAGAGAAATACACAACAGTGGCCTTGCACAGGGTTCTTGGCCATAAATTCTAAGTTCGGATTCTGCCTCAGACACTACTCAGGACAGCACAGCTAGTGTTCTAGGCCTGGCAAGCCCACTGATCATCTCTGTAGGAAGCATGGTGACTAATCTGTGCGTGTCTGGGTCCCCAGTGCCTGTTGTATCACTGGGGTTCAGCAGTAAGAGTGAGCAGCCAGAGAGGTAGGCAGCAGAATGAACAGGTTTGCCTTGATGGGGGTTGTAAAACCCATGGATGCTAACATGCCTGTGATGGACACTAGCATGTCTTTGATGGACGCTAGCATGCCCGTGATGGATGCTAGGGTTCCTGCTGTGGGTGCTGGGGTATCTGCTCTGGGTGCTGGTGAGGGTTTTGCCTTGTGGGGTCTACAGTTGAGGCTTAGATGATATTGGTGCTCAAGGCATTTATCTCAGCTCAGGGGTGTAGGGAGCTATGAACAGTCTCTGAGTCTGCTGCTGTCCAGAGGTGCTCTGCGGGAAGGTCCAGGATAGTTAGTTCATCTTCTTGTTTGCTTGATTGGATGTGGAATCACCATAGAAACACACTTTTGTGTGTCTGTAAGAGTGTTTCTAGAAAAGCTACACCAAGTAGGAAAGGCGCATTCCCTGGGCTGGGATCCAAGACTGAATACCGAGAAGACGGCAAGCTGAGCACAGCCTTGTCTCTCTGCCTCCTGACTGCAGATGCCATCAGGAGGTGGAGACCAGCTGCCTCCGGCTCCAGCTGCTGTGCCTTCTCTGCTGTGATGGACTGTGCCTTTGAACTGTGAGCCACATAAACCAAGCCTTTGGTTAGGAATTGTGCCACAGCAACAGGAAAATTAACTAGTTAGCCTTGCAGCGGGGTGTGTGTGTGTGTGTGTGTGTGTGTGTGTGTGTGTGTGTGTGTGTGTGTGTGTGCAGGCTCCACTGTTCCTGCTTCCTTCTCACTTAGCTCTGGCTGGCTTCTAAGAGGGCAGCAACCTCATTGCTGCTTTGATGGGCCCCATATCTGCCACTGTCACTTTGGCAAGGCAGAAGAGCCCGTGACTCCAAAGCAGAAGCAAAGAGTCGTCAGGCAGGGGAGCCCGTGGGTACCTGTGCTTGGTGGCAAGAAGGGAGAAGAACAAAAAGCCATCCTGTTGATGGCTTTTCTCTGTGATCCTAGTGGGCGGCTCTCAGTCCTGGCTGCTCCTTAGAATCCCCCTGTGGCGCTCCGGTTACCTATGTCTGCATGCTATGCTATTCACATTCATTTGGTTCTTATTGATCTGGACCAAGGTTCTTAGTGCTAATAGCTTAAGGTCTTCAGATGACTCTGAAGCATGGCCAGGGTGAGCCTTGTGGCTTTGTATGTGTGTATGCTGGAGGGAGTAGGTACTCCCTTCCATATACAGGTATCTCTGTATCTCCACAGGGAGCCTTGAAAACAGCCCTCACTTTGGCTTGCACAGCTTCCTGGGGCCAGCCAGATAAGCTACTGAAAGAGAGACAGAGGGACCACTAATCACCTCTGTCCCTGAAACCTCTTGTCTTATGAGTCTACTTCAGTGTCTTGCCTGTGGCATGCAGGCTCTTCTGAGGTCAAGGGGCTATAGATGAGAGTGTGGTCATCTGCAGAGAAGGACAGAGATGGGATGCAGACAGAGGAAAGGGTGTATGAGGTTAACCCTGGCAGAGCAGAGTGGAATCTGGAGAGACTGTCCAGCTCTGGGAATAAAAAGGTTTCTTTTTAGAAGCTTGAGACACTGGGCTCTATTTCAGGAGTTGCTTACCCGGAGAATGAGAATAGATTTCTGCAGGAAAGATGTGGAGATAGAGGAAGAACCACTGGGTAGCCCTCTCTCTGCCCTAGAAAGGCAGGACTCACTGGAACAAAGGTCTGTGATGTGTTGGAGAGGCAATAGCCTAGTGAGTGGGCAGGTAGGTTCTGGCAGCAGACTCCAGTGTGGCTCTGAGGACCTCACCATTCAGAGTCCGTGAGCTGCCTTGGCCTCACATACCCCCAAGGGGGGACTGCTTGAGAAGCTTCCTTTCATTTCCCAGTTACGTGATAGAGGAAGTTCAGAACTGGACTGGGGAATCCAAATACCTAGGTTCAAGACCAGATCCATCTCTTATCAACTATTTGATCTCTGTCTGGCCTCTGTTTCTCAGCTTTAGTTCTTCTGTGCCAGCACAGGGTCTTGTCCATGAATATGTGGACCAGCTGGTAATCAGATGGTCTAGATAGCTGGTACAATGTCAGATAGATGTCACTCATCAAAAATTCTGGAGAGCCACAGAGACCTTCACTGGGGTCTAGTGTGGCTTTCATATAACGTACAGAACTATCAGACAACGTCTTTAAAAAAACAACTCAGATGTTTATTTCTGGGGAGAAGGACTGTGTGATAGGGTATGCACAGAAGGCGACTTGTAGGATTGTTTCTTCTTTTCGACTCTGAGTCCAGGGGATTGAACTTAGACCACCAGCCTTGGCAGCAAGCATCTGCAGCTACTGAGCTATCTCACCAATCCACCCACAACTTTCTTTTATAAATGGAGAGACTGAGGCCCCGATAAGTTGTTGGGAGTCTTCCTGTGGCTGCGGGGCTGGTGGAAATCTTCCATGCAGGCGTGTGAGCCTATGTGTTCTCTTGGAGGGACCAGGCACTTGAGAAGAAGGGATTACAGTTTCTGCTGTTCAAGAAGCAGCCCAGAGAGGTACAGTAACTCGAGGCTCACCCAGCTGGAGAGAGAGATCTGATTCTGGCTGCTCTGCCTCTGGGCTGCTTCTCCTGGTCCTTGGCTGGGTCTAAGCGCTGGCCTTCCTTGGAGGCTGGAAAACAACCTCGTCAGCAGATTCTGCCCCTCACAGTTCCTCCCTCCAGGAGCTGCACTGGGCTGGCAGTCACACACACACACACACACACACACACACACACACACACACACGCTCACTCCTCTCCTCGAATTGACACGCCACAACACATACTCGCACAGCTCTACCATTGGCTTTAGTGATTGCTCCACAGTGGATGAAATTGGCTTGAAATAAATATCTCCTCTGCCTTCCCCTTGGGGCAATTTTATCCTCATCTCCACTTTGTGGAGTGATTTGGAGGCTGCCAGGAACCTGTGCTGTCTAGATATGTCCTTTTTGATGCAGAGATGTTTCTGGAGAGCTGTGCAGATGGGAGCTGCGGCATTGTACACTCCAGCATCTCGGAGGCTCCATATAACAAAGTTCAAAGTGAAGAAGGGGGCTACGGAGGGGGCTTAGTTTGGTAAAGTGCTTGCTGTGCAGGCCTGAGGGCGAGAGTTCAGTTCCCAGGACCCACGATAAAAAGTTGTGGTATACTTGTGTAATCCTTTTGCTGGGGAGGCAAAGACAGGGGAATCCCGGGGCCTCACTGGCCTGCGAGGCTGGCTGAACTAGTTAGGTCTAGGTCTCAGTGAGAGACCCTGTCTCAGAAACAAGACAGACCACCTCTGAAGAATAACGCTTATTGTTTTAGCTTTTACAGTGGTACACATGAACAGACACACACACACACACATATAATGCTAAAGTTAGAAAGGGATGGGATCCTACTTATTCCTGGGGCATAAATGTATGCTTTACCTTTGCTAGCGGGAACTGGCCCTTTCTACAATAAACCTCACATTCTCTGATGGCAAGGACTGTGTATGGGCTTCAATATTGAACCCTATATTCATCTTTCCTGGTCAGATCTCTGGCCAGTAATTGGCTTCTCTGCTGTCAGCCCTAGGGTGGGGTCAGGTACCAGCTCACCCTCCTTGGAGGCCTGCCTTAGGTCTATCCTGTATTTCCTTCCATGGTTCCACAAGGCACAACTAATACAGGGCTGGGAATTCTTTAGGCCAAGAAGAATCCACACAGGGCAATGTTAATTTAGCCATGCAGGGCGAGCATGTTGGGTGTCCTCATCTACTGAGGCTGTGTGCTGAGGGTCATTTGCCAGGCTCTTGTACCTTCACAGTTGCCCTGCTATCAATTAAGAGCAAAGGGGGCTTTGAAATCTCAGCTAGGTTCAGAGTGTATCCATCCCTGTACTCTGAGGTATGCGCTATAGCCAATGGACGCCTGCTCTGCTGTGTGCCAAAAGTCACCACAAGAAAGCAGATTGCAGTCAGTTATGGCCACTGTGCTTCAGGTGAGATCCTGGCTGACAGGGCTTCCTCTCAGCTAGTGGGACAGTGAAGCACTGACGGGAACAAGTGGCTGACCTACACCTGTCTCCTGAGTGCTGAACTGGGATTTTCCTCACAGTCATATGGTACTTTTCCTTCTCTGTTCACAGCTTATGAGTGTGGAGGAGGCTTGAATCCACAGAGATGGCCCCATTCTCTTCTCTCTCCCCAACCTTTTCTTCTCTCTTTCTCTCACATACATGTTCAAGTGCCTGAACCTAAAATATGAAGACCTACGCTGAGCTGAGCATACATGAAGCCATGGGTTCAATTCCCAGCACCACATAAACCAGGAGTGAAGGTACACACCTGTAGTCCCAGAATGTTGGAGGAAAAGGCAGAAGGATCAGAGGTTTGGGATCATCACCTGTTACACAATAAGTTTGAGGTCAGCCTAGGCTATGTGAGAATGTCTCAAAATCAAAGGATGGAGACCTTTCTGGGAGCAGAATGATGGTCATGCAGGTCGGATGTCCTGAGCTCCTAAGTCACCCACATCTACTTAGAAGCCTCCATTCTGTCATTTGCAAGTGGAGATTATAATCCATTTCTCACAGAGTTGTGGGAGGACTGAGTGGGGAAGATTATGTTCCAGTCTAGTTCCTTGCCTGGGGCAGGCTTTCAGGAGACATCTGTTCCTCCTTAGTTGTGGTATTTTGTAGGTGCACAGTGACTGGGGTATAGCTGGAATGTTCTTTGGTTCCATGGACATTCAGGTTGGATCTAACAAGGGTCATTCTCAGAGCTAAGAGTATCCGGTGTCCACTTGAATTTGAACTTCCTGTTTTCTAGTTGGCCATTCCTGCTTCATTCCTGCCAACAGAGTCTCCAGCTTTCTGCTCTCCACCACAGTCCCCGCCCTCATCTTTTCTTCTCCATCTTGGAGCAGCTGAAGGGGTCCGTGTCAGAGGCCTACCAGGGTTGAACAAGCCTGCCTCCCATCCTTCTCACTCCACTGAGTTCCCACATGCATTATGGCAGATTTAGAATTCGTGGGCATACTAAATTGGAATTAGACCTCAGGGGAAGCAAGGTTAGTGTTGGCGTGAGAGCCCCATTTTCTACCTACTGGTGACTCAGCATTTTAAGATGAGGCCGGGGATGTCTGGGGAAGAAGCAGGAAGCAACAGAGCAAAGCTGATGTTGAGTAGGGACCTGTTCCTACGTTAGCTTTGCCTGGAAGAGTTGTATGAATCTCCAACTCTTTCATGGAGCTTGAGTTAAGCAGTTTTCTGTGGTTCTAGTACCAGCTACCAAAAGCCCTTTTGCATGTAACCGCTTCTTTCTTGCATGGGTAAAATCCCCCTGGGTTTAGGACATTTTGTATGATTTCAGGGTCATCTTTCCCAAAGACCTTTACAGTGGCTATGAGCAGAGGGAAATAAACCTGAGTAAGTGGATGATTAACACACTCTGGGAACTGCTGCCCTGCCCGCTTTGAGACAGAGACCCTAGCCCAGGCAGGCCTTGACCTCCCAGTGCAGCCAAAGATGGCCTTGGACTTCTGATGCTCCATATCCTGAGTGTTGAGATTACAGGCGTGTACCAGTGCACCTGGTTTTATATGGTGCTAGGATTCAAACCCAGGCTTCGAACACTCTGGATCCTTCCAACCAAACCCTGGATCCTTCTTTTCAGGGAGAAAAAGAATTGTTTTAATGGCTCTGGGGTGGTGGTATTACCTGATGAACCCTTGTGGACATGGCCACCTTCCAGTTAATGAAAGGTTCCAGTTACTTGAGGTGGAATGGTAATTTTCTCTCCATCCTGGTGCTCAGGGTGACCTGAGTCCTGCTTGGCTTGACTGGGGACCCAGCAACTTAACTATCCCAACCTCCTCCACATAACCCATCATATCTCTTTGTAGGCCAAAATGCCTCCATTTGCATAATTCCATGGACTCCTTGGAAGGAACTACCTGACGTGTTGGGCTTTTTAATTTAACACACACCACATGTATATGCCCCTAGACAAAACACAATTGATTTATAATTCTCTTAATGGAAGCTCAGGCTTTAGTCACTCCAGAAATAGATGGTTACCTCTGCCACCATCTGTAATTTTTTCCTCCGTTTTTTCTTTTTTCTTTTCATTTTTTTTTTTTAACCCCACCGTTGTCTGGAGATTCGACATTTAATTTCAGCATTTTCTCATAATCCACTAAACATCAGATATTTCTTTTCAGACCTTTAATTTATAATCTGTTTGGGCTCTTTCCCTTCATTAATTAATGTCCTTCCTGGGCGTCCGTGACAGGGCCTTTGTATGATGTGCCTCTTACTGTAAGCAGGTGCTTTTAGCCTTAATGAACAATTTCCTGGAAGATACAGAAACAAACAACTGGTAATCAGGCCAGGAACACAATGAATCTGGGGCTTGTGAGCCATTCAGCAAATTAAACCCGGGGTAACAAGGGACACAATGTGTCCCATTGAACTGCGACTGACCGGGTCAACCCTCACTAAAGTTCTAGAAGGTGAGAGAGCAGTTTACTCCTCTAGGAAACTAAAAGTCGGGGTCATTGTTCAGTCACAAACACCTCTAACAAGAGAGTAGCCTGAACACGAGGCCCAGGCCGGACAGCTAAGAAGGCCTCAGGTCTAGCCTTGGAATAATTTCTAGTTTCCACTGTGAGTCAGTGGGAGCTAAATTTCAACCCCAGTCCCTTCTGTTCTTTCTAAAGCCCTGGCACACCCCAGGGGCCAGCTCCTCCCTGGACTGCGAGGACCGTCTGTGCTGAGCTCCGGGCCCCACACTCCGTCTGGAGAGCCAGACCAGTGCAGCAGTACTGAGCATGCGCTGGGGCCCTGGAGACACCTGTTTCAGGGCCTGGCTTCTCTTGTTTCTCAGTTTCTTGTCATCCTGTGAGCCAGTTTTTAAAAATTTACTTTTAAAGTTTTCATACAAATATATTTTATCCAAATTTATCTGTTATGTTAAGCATACTTCCCTCCCTAGTCCCTTGCTCTCTTTTCTTGCCCCTCCCTCTGATAGTCCCTTTTGTCCCCTGGACAATTTTACTTCTATTTGTGTACGAGCATGCGCGTGTGTATGTGCGTGCGTGTGTGTGTGTGTGTGTGTGTGTGTGTGTGTGCGCGCGCGCGCGTGTATATGTGCGTGTGTGTGCATGTGTGTGAGTTAGTGTGTACATGTGTGTGCATGTGTGTGTACATGTGTGCATGTGTGTACGTGTGTGCATGTGTGTGAGTGTGTCTATGTGCACAAGTGTGAGAGCATGTGCACACATGTGTTTGTGCATTTATGTGTGTGTGTATGCATATGTGTGTGTGTGTGTGTGTGTAGACCAGAAGACCATCTTGGTTGTAGTTCCTTAGTTACCATTTACCATGTTTATTCGAGTCCATGGAAAGAGGCTATCTCTGCCTTCGCACTGCTGGGATTAAAATCTGTGCCATCTTTTTTTTTCTCTTTTTTAAATATATATGTGGTTCTGGGCATCACACTCAAGACTTGTGTTTGCAGTCAAGTCCTTCAGCAGCTGAGGTATCTCCCCAGCCTTGTGTTTTATGTAGCAGCGTGAGGGAGGCACATGTGAACAAAGGTACATGGAGGCCTGAGAGGGTACCCTGCCCCTCACTCTCCACATTATTCCCTGAGAGGGTACCCTGCCCCTCACTCTCCACATTATTCCCTGAGAGGGTACCCTGCCCCTCACTCTCCACATTATTCCCTGAGAGGGTACCCTGCCCCTCACTCTCCACATTATCCCCTGAGAGGGTACCC
>PVIH01016186.1:0-46606 GCA_004025045.1 Sigmodon hispidus | reverse complement strand
AACTACGAATGGCTGAAAGGCACCTGAAAAAATGCTCTTCATCATTAGCCATCAGAGAAATGCAAATCAAAACAACTTTGAGATACCACCTAACACCTGTTAGATTGGCTAAGATAAAAGGCACAGATGACAGCCTATGTTGGAGAGGATGCGGAGCAAGGGGAACACTCCTCCATTGTTGGTGGGAGTGTAAGCTTGTCCAGCCACTTTGGAACGCAATATGGCGGTTTCTCAGAAAATTGAGAATCAGTCTCCCCAAGGACCCAGCAATACCACTTCTGGGTGTATACCCTAAAGACGTACATTCACATACCAAAGGTATTAGCTCAACTATATTCATAGCAGCATTATTTGTAATAGCAAGAACCTGGAAACAACCTAGATGTCCCTCTACTGAAGAATGGATTAACAAACTGTGGTACATCTACACAATGGAATACTACTCAGCAGAAAGAAAAAACGATATCCAAAAATTCACAGGCAAATGGAGGGATTTGGAGAATATCCTCCTGAGCGAGGTATCACAATCTCAGAGAGATAAGCAGGGGATGTACTCACTCATTAGTGGTCTCTACACAAACAAACAAGAAAAAAAAAAGCCAAACATACCCAAGCGACAAACCACAACCACTGAACAGCTTGGGATCAGAAACACCCTGGACTGATCCTTCGAACCCCACTCCAACTATAGGAATACCAGACTCATTCTTGAAGGAGGGGGGACAAAACTGGATTTGACCAGGAGTGTTGACTGATCCAAGCATTATTGGATCAGTGGGACCATAGGACTGTCTGCTCCCTGCCCAGCGAAGGGATGGGGAGTTGCAGAGAAGAGAAATGTCAAGATGTGGTGGGAGGGGGAAGAGACCTTCAATAAGGATATACAGGGATGGGAAAAAAAATTTCAGAGGGAAAGCTGAACACATAGTAAATTTATGTGTAGCAATCTTATTTGCATTACCACCCTTGATATGCCATGCTTATGATTCTTATCCTGTTCATAGTTATTGTTAACTTTTCCTCATTTTAAATTCATGTTACTTTTTTTTGTTAAATATAAAATAAAGAAGAAAATAATAAAATAAAATAAAAAAGAACAGTTAAGTTTCCTTAATTATGAAGTATCTCTCCATCTTTTATATAAAGTTCTTGAGAGAATTTTTATATTTTAGTTAAAGACTTGACATCAAAATTAAGTATATTCCAAGAAAAAAATCAGAAAATTTTAAGGAATATTCATATAAAATTACAACATATTATTAGCTATTTGAATTCAAATGAAGACAAGCCCAGGAAAAAAAATAATATCTCATGACAAAATACAGTTTACTACAAGGAATGTAGAAAAATATTGTTGTATTATTTTTAATTAAGTAAGTAAAAATGGGTACTTTTATTTTAAAGGTACTTACAAAACTGAGAATGGAGTGAAGCGACTTTAACTTCACACAGATCATCTATAAAAATTAAAGCAAACAGTTAGAGAAAGTAGAGAAAGCATGTTTTCTATAAACTTAGAAACTAGATAATCTTCCTGATCGCTACAATAACTTTATTTCTGATATAAAGCCAATTTTGAAAATGTAATTTGTTCCAACATGATAAATATATTGGGAAAATATTAGTTTAACTTCTTCATATTTGTATGTGGTTTGCTATACAAGTTGAGGTGATAACAATAAAGTCAAGATCATTACAATATTCAACTAAAATGTATCAAAAACATTGAATTCTGTAGTTTTGTAATTCAACTAAAATGAAAGATGGAAAGGAGATACTCTGCATGACTAGAATAAGTTCTTTTTTGAAGCTATGGGATGCTAATCAACCCCAAGTGTCTGCTATAGGGTAATTTTTTTATGAGTTGTTGGTTAGAGAGGATCTAGAACCCCCCAAAATAATAAAGGCTCTTTATATTCTACTTAGTTGCCCCCTAAGAACTAGTTGATAAACCCCAATAATAAAGACATAACATGCTTTGACTGTATGATAACCTGGAACTGAGATAGAAACCTATTCCCTAGTAGTTAACTTTTGTTGTGTCTGAAGGTGCTGTACATATCTTTGGAAAAAGATATCAGTGGTCTTATTGATCTGTGAACCTTAGAAACTATGATATCAAGTCTGCCAGGCAAGATATGTTCAATTGTGTCATAGTGACATGAATGTTTTGGCAGTGATCATCTGCTTTTGGTTTAGATTTTAGGTACATCTTTATCGAGGAGTTATATGTTTGGTATTATAAACCTTCTCAAAAACTCATGGGGAGCAAATCATAGGTCCTGAGGTAGGGAGGGAATTATTACTACTGTCGAGCTAAATTAATATAGCACCAAACTGAAATCTGAATATCTTTCTAAATTCATCAAAACAATAAAAATTAAACCAAGAAGTCAGAAACCTAAACAGACTCATAATAAATAATGGGAATAAAATAATAGTAAAAACTTTCAAATTAAAAAAGGTCCAGGGCCACATGAATTACAGCAGAATTCAACCAGATATTTAAGGATATATAGTAAATCCTTCTTAAACTATTCTTAAAATAGAAACAGAAAAGGTATTCCCAATTTTTTATGAAGTTGGTATCACTCTAACAACCAAACCAGGTAAAAAAAGTAACAAAAAGAAAAAAAAGGTATAGGCCCATATCTCTGGTGAAAATAGACTCAAAAATGCTCAGTGAATCACTTGGAAACAAATGCTGGAGGTGGTGTGAGGAAAAGTAAAAATTCATTCAATGTTGGTGAGAATGCAAATTGGTACAGCCACTATGGAAATTGGTGAGTAGAATTCTCAAAAAACGAAAACCAAGTCTACCATATGACCCAGCTATACCACTTTTTGGCATATATTCAAAGGACTTGACCAACTACTCCACATATTGGTTAGCCATAATCATTTCTGCTCTATTCACATTAGCTATGAAATGGAAACAACCTAAATGCCCTACTACTGCCAATTGTATAAAGGAAATGTGGCACATACACACTATAGAATACTATTCAGCTTTAAAGGAATGTGATATCATGAACTTTGTGGGTAAACAGATGAAACTAGAAAATACAAAAGATCATATAGATTAGAATCATATTGAATGAAGTGACCCAGATCCTGCAAGACAAATATAATGTGATCTCCTTCATCAGAAGCTTCTAATTTCAAATCTTAGATTTGCATATATATCCTGGAGAAACTGCAAAAAACTAGGAAAATAAAAGGGGACCACTGCTGTGGTGCTGAGTAGGGGAGCTATAGCAACATGATTAGCAGGGTGAAGTGGACTGATTAAGGAAATGGGACAAATTTTGGGGGTGCTAATTAGGGAAACTAGAGGACATAGAAGTGGGAAGGAGAATAAAATGACCATAAGGACATTTGAATGAGGAATCACACTATTAGCTATTTACCTAAAATACCTATAAAATAGGTAATTTAGCATTTAAATACACATACATACTTTATGTGAAATTTTTTCATGTGGGCTGACAATGCCATCTTTAAGACACAAATACCACCTAATGTGGTAGGTTGACTTGGGGGAGCAACAGAGAGGAAGAGCAATGAAATAGATATCTTGATAGAAAGATCCACTGTGGTGTTAAGAGAGAAACCTGGTGCTAGGGAAATATCTAATAACTCACAAAGATGACCCCAGCTAAGACTCCATGTAATAGTGGAGAGTGTACCTAAATTGGCCTTCCTTGATAATCAAATGGATGACCACTTAAATTGTCATTGTTACCTCCATCTAGCTATGGACGGAAGTAGATGCAGAGACCCACAGCTAAGCATTGAGTCGAGCTCCCAGTCCAATTGAAGAAAGGAACAAGAGATTATATGAGCAAAGGGTTTAAGATCGTGATAAGGAAACACACAGAGACAGCTGACCTGAGATACTGGGAGTACACTAACTCTGAAATGACAGCTGTGGACCTGCATGAGCCTGAACTAAGCCCTCTGAATGTGGATGACAGTCAAATGGCATGGGCAGTTTGTGGGGCCTCTGGCAGTGGGACCAGAATTCGTTCCTGGTGCATGAACTGGCTTCTTGGAGCCCATTCCCTACAGAGGAACACCTTGCTCAGCCTCTATACTGCGAGGAGGGGCTGGGTCCTGCCTCTACTGGATATGCCAGACTGCAGTGACTGTGAAGAAGGAAGGGAGGAGAAATAGTGGTGGGTATGCTAAAAATCTTTTTAAAATAAAATTGTTTTTAACATCTTATTGTGTTTAAAATTGCATTCAGGAAAAGATATAAGTTTATTAGAATAAAAAAGTGGTTTGCTTCTTGCAGAGTGTCAAGATAGTTTTTAAAAGCAACACAAAATATATAAGAAGAAATGACACTTAGCCATGTAAAAAGCCAAGTTTCTATTTGTTGGAAGGTACACAGACAAATGGACTTCCAGATAAGATATAGAGAGAGCAGTAAGTCTTAATTGTATTAAATGAAATGTTTTCTCTTGTTATTATAATATAGCTAACCCATTTTACCAAAACATAAATATATATGCAGTAATAATTTCAATGTCCTAATTGTTATAGCAATAAGAAAAAACATAATTATATAGTATATAATACTGATAATAGTGCATGTGATCAAAATGTTAATAATAGCCCCAACGGCATTCATTGTAAGATAAAGCCAATAGAGAGAAGCTTATAAAATTAAACACATCACCAACTACAAAGAATGGGACAAGTAAAAAATCAAAAATATTGCTGTAATAATAGCTTCTGAAGTAACTGATAAGTACTTTTTTAAATCACCTGACATAAAATTATAGGTAAAAGTAGGTAGATTCTTAAAAACACAAGACTGAACTCAGAAAATATGATATCTTATAGAAACATTTATCATCTACATAAATAGCTGAGCAGACACTGTAAGTTAGGAGAGATAAAATAATATTTGTATCTATAGGGTATATAATATTCTTGGTTTTCATCACTCAAGTGTAATAATACACTCCAGTCAACCAGAGAACTAAACTCCTCAAATTTCCCTTGGTATAGTTCTATACTTCATCGAGAATAATTAGTTTATATGTTTATATGTTTCATTCAAATGAGACAGAGAAAAACAGAAAGTGCTCAATAGAAAACAAGATAAACACATGGAAAGACTAAAAAATATACGTGCAAGCAACATTATATAGAGTGAGCAGTTTGTATGTATATACCTAGGAAAATATACATACATATATGTATGTAACAATAATGAACACAGAGTCCATGAATATGAAAAAGTGCAAGAAGAGAAACACACACCCCTACTGCAGCAATCTGGAAGGGCAGGTAAGCCTCTCAGCTCTGGGTTCACCAGCCTAGTTCTACAGCCCCAGGCTCTAGGGGCATATACCTGGCTCCTCCTCCACACCAATCCCAGTCCCAGAAATCCAGCAGAACCCTTCCCTGCCCCTGTGCCTACCATTCCCAAGGCTCCATAGTCCTTAGGAGACGTAAACGCTTACTATAGCAATAGGAAGGACAGGCAGTATGAGAGTGATCCAGAAGGACACTTTGAAAGAAGACACAGGCGTCTTGTTTGTTTGTTTGTTTGTTTAGAGTTCACTAATGAGTGAGTACATACCCTGCTTTTCTTTCTGGGTTTGTGATACCTGACTCAGGAGGATATTCTCCAAATCCACCCATTTGCCTGTAAATTTTAGGATATCATTTTTTCTTACTGCTGAGTAGTATTCCATTGTGTAGATGTACCACAGTTTGTTAATCCATTCTTCAGTTGAGGGGCATCTAGGTTGTTTCCAAGTTCTTGTTATTACAAATAATGCTGCTATGAACATAGTTGAGCTAATGCCATTAGAGTGTGACTGTGCATCTTCAGGGTATACACAAAGAAGTGGTATTGCTGGGTCCTTGGCAGGATTGATTCTCAGTTTTCTGAGAAATTTTGCATTCTCAGAAATGCATATTGCATTCCAAAGTGGCTGAACAAGCTTACACTCCTACCAACAATGGAGGAATGTTCCCCTTGATCCACATTCTCTCCAGCATAGGCAGTCCTCTGTGTCTTTTATGTTAGCCAATCTGACAGGTGTCGGGTAGTATCTCAAAGTTGTTTTGATTTGCATTTCTCTGATGGCTAAAGATTATTAGCACTTTTTCAGGTCCCTTTCAGATATTTTTAATTCTTCTACTGAGAATTCCCTTTTTTGATCTGAACCCCATTTTTGATTGGGTTATTCAAGGTTTTGGGCTCTACATTCTTGAGTTCTTTATGTATCTTAGAGATCAGTCCTCTATCACTTGTAGGGTTGGTGAAAATCTTTTCCCATTCTGTAGGCTGTCATTTTGTCTTATTGACAGTGTCCTTGGCTTTACAGAAGCTTCTTAGCTTCAGCAGATCCTACTTATTGATTGTTGATTTTAGTGTCTGTGCCACTGGTGTTATATTTAGGAAGTGGTGGCCTGTGCCAATTTGTAGAAGTGTATTTCCCACTTTCTTTTCTATCAAGTTTAAAGTGGCTGTGTTTATGTTGAGGTCTTTGATCCTCTAGGATTTGAGTTTTGTGCAGGGTGACAGGCTCAGATCTATTTGCATTTTTCTACACACTTCCATCCAGCTATGCCAACACCATTTGTTAAATATACTATCTTTTTTCCATTGAATGTTTTGGGCCTCTTTGTCAAAGATCAGGTGTTCATAGGTTTTTGGGTTAATGTCTGGATCCACAATTCTATTCCATTGATTCACAAATCTGTTTTTATGCCAGTACCAGGTTGTTTTTATTACTGTAGCTCTATAGTATAACTTGAAGTCAGGGATGGTGATGCCTCCTGAGATTCTTTTGTTGAGCAAAGGTTTTGGCATTACTGGCTTTCCTATTATTCCAAATGAAATTGAGTATTGTTCTTTCAAGGTCCAAGAAATATTGTGTTGGGATTTTGATGGGCAGTGCATTGAATCTATAGATTGCCTTTGGTAGAATTGCCATTTTTACTATGTTGAGCCTACCTACCCAGGAACATGGGAGAGCTTTCCATTTTCTGATATTCTCTTCAATTTCTTTCTTTAGTGATTCAAATTTTTTGCCAAATAGATCTGTTACTTCTTTGGTTATAGTTACTCCAAGGTATTTAATACTATTTGCAGCTATTATGAAGGGTAATGTTTCCCTTATTTCTTTTTCAGCTCTTCTATCTTTAGTGTATAGAAGGGCTACTGATTTCTTTGAGTTAATAATGTATCCTACTACATTGCTGAAGGTGTTTATCAGCTGTACCAGTTCCTTGGAAGAATTTTGTGGGTCACTTATGTATACAATCATATCATCTGCAAATAGAGATAATTTCACTTCTTCTTTTCCAATTTGTATCCCCATAATCTCCTTTCGTTCTCTTATTGCTTTAGCTAAAACTTTGAGAGTTATATTGAATAGATAATGGGAGAGAGGACATCCTTGTCTAGTTCCTGATTTTAGTGGGATTGCTTTGAGTTTTTCTCCATTAAGTTTGATACTGGCTGTCGGCTTCTTGTAAATCGCCTTTATTATATTTAGGTATTCTCCCTGTATTCCTGAACTCTCCAGGGCTTTAATCATAAAGTGTTGGATTTTGTCAAAGGCTTTTTCTGCATCTAAGGATATGATCATGTGGTCTTGTTTCTTTAGTTTGTTTATATGATGGATAACGTTTACGGTTTTTCATATGTCAAACCAGCCCTGCATTTCTTGGTCGTGGTGGATGATATTTTTTATATATTGTTGTATATGGTTTGCCTAAATTTTGTTGTGAATTTTAGCATCAGTATTCATGAGGGAAATGGCAAAGCATGCCCAAGCTGCAAGCCACAACCACTGAACAGCTTGGGATCAGAAACATCTTGGACTGACTCCTTGGATCCCACTCCCCCTAGAGGAACACCTGACTGAGTCTTGAGGTTGGGGGGAGAAAACTGGATCTGCCAGGAGTGGAGGCAGAAGTAAGCAATATTGGGACAGTGGTACCTTGGGACTGCCTGCTGCCTGCCCAATGGGATGGGGAGTTATAGAGAAGAGAGAATGACCTGATGTGATGGGAGGTGGAAGGGGCCTTGAATAAGGATATACAAGGATAAAAAGTGTGACTTCTTTGTTCATAATAATAGAAGAAAGAAAGAAAGAAAGAAAGAAAGAAAGAAAGAAAGAAAGAAGACACAGGCTTCAACCATTGAATTTTGATGGAGAAATGAATAGAAGGCAGTGTAAGACTACATTCAACAACATAAAGAGCAATACAGCACCTCCAGAAACTACAATTTCTACAACAGCAAGACCTGGAATTTCTAGTGCAGATGAGGCAGAACAAAATTACATTAACAATAACTATATGAAGATGATAAAAAACCCTAAAGATGAAAAGAAAATTTCCTTTTGGAAAGACAATGAAAAAAATTCGAAGAAATCAATAAACCTTTAAAGAAATCCAACAAAGCCAAGATAAAACATTTAAAGGAGTGAAGAAACACTGTAAGACAAAGAAAAAAAAACCCTGAAAATAGGGACAATAAAGAAAACATAGTCTGAGGGAAATCTGAAAAA
The DNA here is from genome assembly GCA_004025045.1 of Sigmodon hispidus. Lineage (NCBI taxonomy): Eukaryota > Metazoa > Chordata > Mammalia > Rodentia > Cricetidae > Sigmodon > Sigmodon hispidus. Next base: position 38,060 of record PVIH01016186.1, on the reverse strand, counting down.
GGAAAATCTTAGTAAATGGATAGGAAATACAGATGCAGCATTACCAAGAGTATACAAGACATGGAAGAGAGAAACTCAGGTGTCAAGGAAGGAATAGAGGAAATAGATCCATTGGTTAAAGAAATTGTTGAATCCAGCAAAGTAATAGCACACAACATCCAGGACATCTGGGACACCACAAAAAGATCAACTTTAAAAATAAACAGACATCACCTCAGAGTAAAGGATTGGGGAAAAATTTTCCAATCATATGGTTCTCAGAAATTAGCTGATATAGCTATCCTAACATCTAACAAAATAAACTTCAAGCTAGAATTAATCCATAGAGATGAAGAAAGTCATTTCACATTTATCACAGGAAAAATTCATCATGATAAAGTATCAATTCTAAACATTATACTCCAAACACTAGAGCACCTACATTTGCAAAAGAAAAATTACTAACACATAAACTGCACATCAAACCCTACACCCTAATATTGGCAGTCTTCAATACCCTCTCACCACTGGATAAGTCTACCAGACAGAAACTCAAGAGAGACATAAGGAAAGTAACAGATGATATGATGCAAATGGATCTAACAGACATCTATAGAACATTTCTTCCAAATATATCAGAGAATACCTTCTCAGCACCTCACTGAACCTTCTCCAAATTGAGAAATTTTACTAATTAATAAGTATAAAAAACAAAAAGAAGGAAGAAGTGCTAAATGAGTAAAAAAAACCCAGGAGGGATTGACTAAAGCCAAAAATTAAAAATAAATTAAAAATAAAAAGTTCAGAAAAAGACAATATGAATAATTAATATATATATGCAAAAATGATCAACTGTATTAGTAATTAGAAATATGGTTGGTAGAACAGTACAAAATTGCTGCTTTATCTGTATCACATAATCCAGACCTTGAAAACTGAATGTAATATTATGCTATAAAGGATTTATATATATGCATAAATTGGAATTGTCATGTATGTTTACTGCATATCTTAAGTAATGGACCCATTATGCAAAGCTATTTGAAAAAATTTAGAATAACTAGAATTACTCATCTCCCTGCATCCATCCCTTAGGATACAGTCCAGGGAAATTATTACATAGCCACTCAATGACATGTAGGAGGACATTTAGTAAGGTATGAGAAGCAGCCTAAATATTTACAAATAATGAAATATATAAATAAAATGTGGAATATTTAATGATAGTATATTTTATAGTAGCAAAACAAAATTAATTTGAATACATACATAAGAAAAGAATAGAATATAGAATACTGCATTATTTTTTCAATGTGAAACACAAAATAGATATTATAGGTAGTAAAGTATCTGGAAAGTTGATCGGAATGATCCTCACAAAGTAGATTCTTTTACTTCCTTGTAAATTATATTATTTCTGAAAGTTTTTTTTCTGTATAGTATAACCTAGATGTAAAATAATCATGGCATGCTTTCTTTAATATTGCCTATAATTTTAAAATAAGAGGATCAGTAATAAGCCCCCATTTATCATCTCTTTCACTTCCTTCTTCACATGTGCACAAGGTGAGGATAGTTTTTTATCCAGCTTATCTCTTAGTTTCCTGGCCCAGGTTAAAAAATGGGAGATGATCAAAAATTTTACTTTGTGGATGTCAATGTAAATGTTTATGTGCTGAGAATTTGATAATAAAAACATTTGAATATTAAATATTGATTAATCATAAACCCTTAAAAGAAACTTATTACTATTATTTTTCCACCTCATTTTTAATTTTATATTACTTTTAATTATTTAATATATATGGGTGTTTTGCTTACATGTATGTCTGTGCAACACAAGTGTGCATTTGTGCTGACCATTGAGACCAGATCAATAACTGGAGTTACAGACATTTGTGAGTTGTGATGTGAGTACTAGAAATTGAACTCTAGTCCTCTGGAAGAGCACATAATGCTCTTAACTGCTGAGCCAGCTCTCCATTTCCCTCAATTTACTTTAAATACTTGTAAAGTAGTAGCCAGGAAAAATATTTACAATTAGACCTACATTTAATTTTGCTGATAACCAAGGAAAGACTTTTGATAGAAGACAATATTAAGGTAATTATTTATTATATTATAAAAGTTAAATTATAGCCATATGTTTTCATTTTGACAATGGTATGTCTGGATCAGCATCCTCAAATGTAGAAAATGTTTTTGCAAATTTTAAAGACCTCTTGGAAAGTAATTTAAAATATGAAATAAAATATTCATGGCTTCTCACTAATTAATTCCACTTCTGGGACTTATGCTTAGAAAATTGTTCAAAATGCACTAAATGTAATATAGATAAAAATATTCAATGAAATATTACTTAAAACAACCATCTTAAATTCCTAATGAAGAAGAAATTGTTTTAAAAGTATGTTACATCTTTAAATGAAATGCCATTCACATTAATTAAAATGATAAATATGATAATAGAGATTACAGAAATATTTTGGTTTAAACTAAACATACTAACACTATTTAAAGAGGAAAAACAGAATAAGTGGGATATTGTAAAATATGAAATCTTTAACAATATTTTTATTATTTTTACATTAATAAACAAGAACTTTTCACTTATATTCAAAATAGATGTGAAATTGAAAAGGACATTTGAATGTGAGAGAAACTTTTGTCTTCTATAATAGCAGAGTGTCATTTTAAAATAACAGGAATATTTAAAATTCAATCTTGGCTACATGTAGGCATAGTCCTGAGAACATGAAAACAGTAGTTGTGGTCAAGGCCAACCTTTCAAAGTTCTGATGGAACTACTTTAAAGTTGGGATTAAATATAAGATATTTGTTTTGTTTTCAGTCTCCCATCCAATACAGGCTTCTTGTTGTTTGTGGGGTTTTTTGTTTTGTTTTGTTTTGTTTTGTTTTTTTGACAGCACTGAAAACTCAGAATTCCAGTTTCCTACAGAAATTCACCATATACCTTGGTTAAAAATCAAGGGTCTAACATATTCAAAAAAGTTCATTTTCTCTCCCAGCATAGAAGACATGTGACATAGAAGAGGACGTTGGAACTTCTGGGAGATGAGCTGACGTGGACAAGCAGGATAGGGAGCTAGGGCCTGAGCTCAAGGCAGAGCTTGTGGCAGGAAGAGAAACAAGAAGAACAAATTTAAGTGAGGATGGATAGCTCAAGTCTGACATGAACATTGATACCTTGAAAGTGCTCTGTTTAGGGGAATGGACGAAGTACAGTCTCATCTACAAATTTATAAAATGAATTCATTCACAAGAGGTCAAGGGTATAGCTTCCAAGATTTATTCCTTTTTAATAAATAGCAGAGGATGATTAGAAAATAACGTTTCTTTTTTCCTCTCCTTTAATATGTAGTATATTGAAGTGTTGCAGCTATCTTGAAATCATTAAAGGGAAACAAAAACTACTGTAAAAAGACAAACTCAGAGTCCTTCCATTATAGGCCCCAGGAATGTCTAAATATTAAGTTTGTATCAAAGTCAGAAAGATAACTATAGTAAATAAATGAATAGTAAATCCATATGATCCCTATGGTATTGATATTTTTTGTTTATTCTCTTACCTGATACTAAGTCTTCTATCAAATAGTGTCTCAGAGAAATTTAGGTTGACTGAATTTCAGTAATTATGTAACATATAGGTGACACACTTTTATAATTGAGTTATAGAATAACTAACTAGAACTGCAGGAATCAGTTTTAGCTAGGGTTTCTATTGCTGTGAAAAGACCATGACCACAACAACTTTTATAAAGGGAACATTTCATTGGGGCTGCCTTATAGTTTCAGAGTTTTAGCTCATTGCCGTGGTAAGAATCATAGCAGCATGACCTCACACATGGTACTGAGAAGGGAGCTGAGAGTTCTTCATCTTGATCTGCAGGTAACAGAAAGTGAACTGTATACCATACTGGGAATAGCTTGAGCATATATGAGATACCAAAGCCTGCCTCCACAGTGACAAACTGTCTCCAACAAGGTCATGTTACCACTAATGTTACCACTCGCTGTAGGCCAAAACTCAAACACAAGAGTCTATGGAGTCCATACCTATTCAAACCACCACAGAATCTAAAATCTAAATGCTATCACTTATTATATGCATCTGCTTATTACAAACTATTTATCATATATACAATTATAAATATACCTAAGAGTCACATGTTCTTAATATATGCAATTATAAATATATCTAAGAGATATGTTCATCAAACCAATGATCTGGTTTAAGGATTTATTAAAATGTACTTGATATATTATGTCAGCCACAGATATGGTATGTATGGTCATTATCCAAAATATTGCAGATTAATATGTTTATAATATTTTACAACTGAAGTGTCAATGATGCTACCTAAAGAGTTTAACTGCTGAGAAGATGGCTAAAGGAGCAAGTGATAAGATCATACTGATATCTGACCTGTGTATGGACATTGTACTGATAATATCATATAAGGAGGAATGAGAGATACTCCAATTACATAAGAGAAGGCAAGAGGTTGTAAAAGCTCAGTACCAGCAGCAGTGATTTGTTTCTTGGAGTTCAAAGTCAAAAAACAAGGCTTCTTATGGGAAAGGAGAGAAGGGGTAATTAGTGTGTGCTGCTGGGGATGGGAAGAGATAGCACATTTTTTTTTCATATGCAGAATCTAGATTTAAACACATACATGCACACACTTGCATATGTGCATGCCTAGATACTTTCAAAAACAAAAGGGAATTATTTGGATGAATAAATCTGAACAAAATAATAGCAAAGTAAAATAGACTCAATAAACACAGTTAATACAGAAATCTGCACATTCCTATTCTTGGAGCCCACAACAAAACTTTACACCGTTTCAGGGGTTGACTAATATTAAGTGTGTTCCCTCAGAGCCTTTGAAACAAGTTCCCTGGAAATTGTATGTGGAGCCTAACCAAGTGGTGATTTGAAAAGTAGTATAACTTACAACCAACAAATACCTTTTTAAGACAGTGTCTCACTATGTATTCCTACTGTACTGGAACTAACTATGGAGATTAGGCTGTACTTGAGCTCATAGAGAACTGTCTTCCTTTGTTTCTTGTTTACTGGAGTTAAAAGTGTGCACCACCATTTTTAGTCACATTTTTTGTAAGACTTATATCTCTGAGAGTAGCTGAAGAATGTCAAGGAACTGAATAGGCATGCCTGATGAGTAAAAGAACTGAGTACTACAGTACCATAATACTGTAGTTGTGGCATTCCATAGTCTTTAGGGAAGTAAAAATCAAAAATCCATTAAGATTTTTTCTGTCTTGGTTGACTTTTCTTAGAGCCAAGCAACTACCATCTGAGGGAGTTCAGTTACACTTCCAAAAGATAATCTCAGGTGATTATTGATGGGTTGTCCCTTTAGCCCACACCCATAGAAGATCAGAGTAGGGCATGAGATTTTCCAGCTATTTCCTACCACCTGAGAACTTTTCATGTGGCCTGCAGGTAGGGCTGGAGTATATAGAGAGTAGGTAAGACTAGAGTGGGGCTCCATCTATACAGCTACAGAGAAACTTTCATCCATGCTGGCTAAAGCTTTTCAGGTGTTGGCAGTAAGTAGAGTGCCCACATTTCTGTAAGTAACCCCTCACTTATTCTCTCTATTGAAGTCAAATAATCTCATTGGTTTCTGAGTGAACCTTGGAGAAATTGTGCCTTTATTTACTGTTGGGACCTTGGAGAAAGGGGCCGATGTTGCTTTGTGTCTCCCTTACAAGGGAATTTTAGGAACATCATCTCACCCTAGTAGTAAGATTGACTGTTATAAACAAAAGTGTCAAGAATGCAGAGGAAAGGGAACTATAAACTCTTTTGGTGGGGATTAATTAGTATATTCACTATGTAAAAGAGTATGACCGTAAATTCTACCCATAGCATCTTAGATATGTACTTATGATGATCAATCTGGGTTGTGCACTTGATTGAATCAAAAATCAAATATCAAACTTGTTTCTGGACAGCTCTGTGAAGATAGTTCCAGGAAAGACTTACTGAAGTTGGAAGACATACAAAGGTGAGTATCACTTACCAGTGGCAGCCAGATGAAGGAGGTACCAAGGGAAAGCTTTGCTTTTTGGCTCATTGCTTTCATGTTGCACTGCAAAATTCACTCATTCTGTTGTTGTTGCTGTTCTCACCACTACTATATTCTTTCACTCATATTAGAACCTAGTTCAGAACCTAGTTTCTTCAGGCTTCCAATGTGGAATTATGACCAGTAACTCTTCAAGGATCCTCAAAGTCTTCAGTTATGAATTATAATTTCTGGGTTATCCAGATTCATGGACTAGCAGCTATTTGGTTCTCAGCATTTTCAGTGTGAAGACAGTATTTTTTTGCTCATATCGTATAAGCTAACTTACTAGCTGCTATAATTAATCCTTTTAGCTCTGTTCCTCTAGAGAACCCTGACTGATATAGTCAAAGGAAATGAAGTCAGCATGTGAAAGATAGTTTAAGGACCTTGTTTGATTTAAAATTATTGTTAGTAGTCAAGGATCAGATGTCTATGGTGTCCATTACAGATGAATGGATCTAAAATATGGACTTCTATGTAGCTATAAGGGAAAAACCATGTTATTTGCAGGAAAAAGAATGAAGCAGGAAGTTTCCAAACCTGGGAAGACAGAGAAAGAAAAGTAGTGTATTTTTGTCTCATGTGAGGGAAACTTAAAAAGATGGCCTAAAATAATGGTTACACTTTTAAGGCAGGAGATGAATATAGAGGCAGGGAGTGGCAATAGCAAAAACCAGTAGAGAGTGTGGATATTCTCAAATACAGTCATTGAGATGTTTCAGTAAAACTTGTGTATTTGTATGTTTAATGTAAGTGAATAATAATTTCAAAAATAGTGCCCATCATGACAGCTTAAACAGTAAACTGTGCCATTTGTGTGTAGGCAAAAATTTTCTAGAGAGGAGTCTGAGAGTATAGGCACCAGTTTCCAATGCAACATGAGTAAGCTGGGAGAAATTATTCAATACTATTGACTCTTAGTACCTCCAGGCATAAAATAACTTCTGGCAATACCCAAAGATTTAGGGGCACTAACATTACCCACATTTTGTAAAGCAGAGATTATATGGTCAACTGAATCGTTAAGCAGCCATCACATTCCCAGGGAAATCTATTAGTAGCTATCCTTCCAAAGACCAAAAAGTAATAGCTAGAGGAGTCTGTACTTGGATGACAATAATATATTCACATCAATTTGAAGCATATCATGATGGTGTCAGAGATTGATGGTCTTTTCCCCATAGTTTTATCTCCATTATAGGCAGAGACAGACAGTCAGATTTCATGAAGCTGGGATTTATTTGCAGCTTAGGTTCCTAAAAAGACAGTAAATGCCAGAAAGATTTTGGTGAACGAATTCTGAATTCATTTTTGTTTTTTGCTAGCTACTGTCAAACTGTGGGAAGCATAGACCTTAGGGAGTATGATGGATTGACAAGTCTGTATCTGCATCTCAAAGGTAGAAGTCTGTTTCATTAACAAATGGCTGATTCTAAAGAACACCTTGTCCATTTCATTACACTAGCTGGTATTATCACTTATGGTCAGCCTATTACTGTTGATTAGCATAAATTAATTTCAATAAAAATTTTGCTTAATATAGTGACACCACCAATGGCTGTGATTTTATATAATTATAAATTTTCTTTTTCACAGAAAAATTTGAACTCCATTTCAGTAGTCTAAGAGATGACAGAAACAGAAAAGAAAGCATTTCTCAAAAAAAAAAAAAAAAAAAAAAAAAGCCCTTGCAGGACTTTGTTACTATCGGGCACCTGCATTTGCACCATTCATAGAGTGCATATTATATGGGTGACTAACTCATAATTCACAGCAAATGAGAATTTTAATACTCACTTGTATGATCTCAGGTTATATATTCTTTTTAATTGCTAAATGACTTTAATTCTTATTTATGATATATTATGTCAATTATACACAATATTTATATCTGGGTATTGTTTTTCTTCAAGGTAAGAATAAATCCTAATTTTCAGAATTTTTCAGGTATGTTCATTTTAATGAGAATAATTTAAATACTACTAATAGTAAAACTTTTTAAAAATAGTGGAAAACTAAAAATGTCTTCTCAGCTTTTTCTCATTCATGTTGGAAGAGGTGGCAGAAAGATTGAAAAATAGTATAAGAGCCAGATGTAGTGGACATCTACAGTGACACAGTACTTCATGGATATGATCAGGATATTGCATACATGAGTTTATAGCAGCTGTTATTAAATGTACAATTACTGAGATATATTAAAAAAGCCAAAATTCTAACACAGATAGGGAGAGCTTCTGAATGTTCACCCCTAGCTAAAAGACTACTGCCAATTAATGGTTGCTAGGGGAGGAAAAATCAATTTTATTCAGGGATGTGTCCACTGAGAAGTTATCAATGGTCCAGTGGGTGGCCCTACACTCACACATATAGGTAGCAGCTAGTGGAACAAGTGGACTTTTTAAAAAGAGAAGATGAAATTAGAAAGCAGAAATGGCTAGTAAACAAGAGAGGAGGAAACAGGTAATTTATTTGTTCAAAACTCATTGTATGTATGTATGAAATTCTAATATATTAAAAAAATAAAAGGATAGATTTTGTCTCATGTTGTATTCTCTCTGCAGCACACATAAAGTTACATATATGTGTACACTTCCACACACACATATATGTGTACACTTCCACACACAAGAATATTCAAAGGTATTAAAGTGGAATCTATAAGTGCTATTTTTCCTCAGGTTAAACTTCATCATTATGTAAGTGCCATGAAAGTTTTGAGGTGACTTCACAGCAAGTATCAGCAACTGTAATGTATTTAATGTACATGTAGAACTGGCAGCTAGTTACAATTCCTTCTACTTAGCATCCTAATGAATTTTTCTTCAGCAAAAGCCTCAAAAACACAACCCAGGAAACCAAAGGCGAAAATAGCCTTTGGCTCTAGAGTAATCTTTGGAAACACAAAAAAGCACTTTTCCTCTCAGAGCCTTATCAAAGTCTGTCATATTCCTTGCTTTTTCCTCTCAGAATCATATGTACTCTGCCTCAGAGAACTTCATTAAATACAAACAAAGAATACAAACAAAGAAAACAAAAGAAATCCCATATGTCAGGAAAACATGCTCAAATGACTAGAGTGACTGGGAAGTGAAATAATCTTAGGCCATAATATATATGTATATATATATATATATTATATGTAAAATCACATCTACAAATACAATAACAGACATTGTTGTCAACTGAATCAAGTATCAACAGAAATAATTTTCCCCTATGAATAAAAGATAATATAGCCTATGCAACATTGTACAACTTCCCCTAAAACATCAAATAGGACACATGAAAAGAAAACTTTAAAAGAGAGTGGAAACAAAGACTGCTAGAGAAAGTGATTCTGATTCTACTTAACTGAGCTCTAAAAAAATGATTGGTTGACTATCAATGACCCACAACATGAAAATAAATAAGAATAAAATAGGGAATCTTCCATTTAGTACCTGCCCTACAACACAGAAAATTAGGAACACTAGGAACATTTGTCTCTATTTCAAGGGCCTTGTGTGTTGAAGTAAACTATACATTATCCCATAATACTACATTTTTATTGAACATATTAAGTAAACACACTTAATTTTTATATTTGTAGAATATAAAATGTAGAATGTGTGTGTTTACAAAATTTATCGAAATATATTTCCAGAGATACTTGCTATTAACATGACATCATATATCCTTTTATAAACTATTCTAATATTCCAAAAACAAGACCATGTTATATATGTCCATATAATTTCATATTAGTTTTAAATATTAAATTACACAGTTTTGTATAATTCCAATGTGTTAATTTTGTTTTATCTTATTATACTTTATTATATGCTATATTACAATGACACAATCTATGTCATTATATATATCTTGCATGTAAATATTCACATATATAGAAACAAATGCATGTATTATGTTATTCCATTTTACACATGTGTTATGCAAATTGGGAACTAGTCTTACGTTGTTCAGCTTTAAGATTACTTCCTGAAGCATGATAGCTAAGGGATATCTCTCATAGGTAGTTGTTATGCAAGCGTCCAATGGAGAAGAGTAATAAATACTCCTCAGCCGCAAAGAGCACAAATCAAAATGACTGTCCTTGCAAAATATTCCCAAGAATCCAGCAGTGACACTTAAATTTTGAGGATTATCAACAGATGCTAGTTGGACTTAAGGCCCATTCAATAGTAAGGTACTGTGTCTCGTACAGCAAACCTAGCTAACTATGCATGGCTAGTGACAGGATGGAACCTAGAGCACTTGTTATTAAACCAATACAACACTATATTTTCTAAATGTCTTTTATGTGTTTATCCTTCCTAATACACACAAGTAAGCATATCTCTCACCCTTCATCAAAAAAGCTTCCTTTTGAAGTGAAAAAGAGCTTCTATAGAGATTTATATCTAATCTGGTCAAAATGCAGACAACAAATGATATTTGAATTCTCTGCCTGCAAGCAACAATGCCACAGTTATACCAAAGGTACAGAGAAGAACATCACCACAGAGGAAGTATGAGGTTTTATGAGCCAGAAAACCTGGATGCTTGCTATAAGATATTATCTTCTAGATATGACAGATATACTGCACTCATGAAATCTAAATATCATGTTGCCCAAACTAAATTTGCATAATGATCATTCAGTCAGCATTCATGGGGAAACTAGCAGAGGTCTCACTTCTAGATGAAGAGCTATAGCAGTATTTTTAAGAATTAAATTTTTTCTTTGACAATGAAATTTTACTTGTATATAAATGTTGGGTTGCTGTGCTTCTTTTATCAGCAAAATGTCAGTTGGCCATCTTGAATTTATATGCTCATGAATATAAATCTAGAATGTATATTTATAAGTACCTAAGTGACTGCACACAATTTTTTACTATAGAAAAAATTTATTTATGAAAAAAATAAATACATAATTATTGATTCCTAGGGATGAAGAGATGGCTTAACAGTTAAGAGTGGCTGCTGTTCTGACAGAGGACTCATTCTGGGTTTTCAGCTTCCATGGAAGGAGTCTCACAGTCATCTGTAATGCCAACTCCAGGAGAATCAGTGACCTTTTCTGTCTTCCACCCTCAGCTATATATGTTCAAGTTCTTGACAGTCCTATGGTCCCACTGACCCAATAATGCTTAGATCAGTCTCCACTCCTGGCAAATCCAGTTTTATCCCCCCTCCCTCAAGAGTGAGTCAGGTGTTCCTATAGTTGGAGTGGGATCTGAAGGGTCAGTCCAGGGTGTTTCTGATCCCAAGCTGTTTAGTGGTTGGGTTTTGCAGCTTGGGCATGCTTGGCTATTTCTTGTTAGTTAGTTTAGAGACCACTAATGAGTGAGTACATCCTCTGCTTATCTTTCTGGGTTTGTGATACCTCGCTCAGGAGGATATTCTCCAAATCCATCCATTTGCCTGCAAATTTTAGGATATCATTTTTTCCTACTGCTGAGTAGTATTCCATTGTGTAGATGTACCAAAGTTTGTTAATCCATTCTTCAGTTGAGGGACATCTAGGTTGTTTCCAGGTTCTTGCTATTACAAATAATGCTGCTATGAACATAGTTAAGCTAATAACTTTGGAGTGTGTCTGTGCATCTTTAGGGTATACACCCAGAAGTGGTATTGCTGGGTCCTTGGCAGGATTGATTCTCAATTTTCTGAGAAACTGTCATATTGCATTCCAAAGTGGCTGAACAAACTTACACTCCCACCAACAATGGAGGAGTGTTCCCCTTGCTCCGCATCCTCTCCAATATAGGCTGTCATCTGTGCCTTTTATCTTAGCCAATCTAACAGGTGTTAGGTAGTATCTCAAAGTTGTTTTGATTTGCATTTCTCTGATGGCTAAAGATGAAGAGCACTTTTTCAGGTGCCTTTCAGCCATTCGTAATTCCTCCGCTGAGAATTCCCTTTTTAGATCTGTACCCCATTTTATGATTTGGTTATTCAAGGTTTTGGGCTCTACATTCTTGAGCTCTTTATATATCTTAGAGATCAGACCTCTATCACTTGTAGGGTTGGTGAAAATCTTTTCCCATTCTGTAGGCTGTCGTTTTGTCCTATTGACAGTGTCCTTGGCTTTACAGAAGCTTCTTAGTTTCAGGACATCCCACTTATTGATTGTTGGTTTTAGTGTCTGTGCCACTGGTGTTATATTTAGGAAGTGGTGGCCTGTGCCAATTCGTAGAAGTGTATTTCCCACTTTCTTTTCTATCAAGTTCAAAGTGACTGGGTTTATGTTGAGGTCTTTGATCCACTTGGATTTGAGTTTTCTGCAGGGTGACAGGCTCGGATCTATTTGCATTTTTCTACACACTTCCATTCAGCTATGCCAACACCATTTGTTAAATATACTATCTTTTTTCCATTGAATGTTTTGGGCCTCTTTGTCAAAGATCGGGTGTTCATAGGTTTTTGGGTTAATGTCTGGATCCTCAGTTCTATTCCATTGATCCACAAGTCTGTTTTTATGCCAGTACCAGGTTGTTTTTATTACTGTAGCTCTATAGTATATCTTTGGTATAAATGGCATCAGAGATAAACAAGCCACAAGGAGTCTTGGCTAGCTAGACAAATGGAAGTTTTTAAGTTGTTCCTGAAACACTGTACCCACAGACATTTACAATAACAAAAATGTTTTTTCTTCAAAAGACAAATTCTATTATAGATATCATATTACAATTAGTAAAATTTCAAATACAACACCAAGAAAATAGACAACTGTAACTTTACACAGTAAGAAAACCTAAGTCAATGAAAACACTGTAAGATGTATTCCCTTGCAGATCCACAATTTGTCTGCCAGGAATTGAAACAATGATTCTGTAAAAGGATTTTCAAGTTGTATGTAAGGTTCCAAATCAGTTGGTTTAAGTAATGAAAAACTTGTAACTGATCAGATAACTGAGAATAAATGACTATTGAATGTTAGGACCTAAATGGATCCTTTATATCACACTTTTAAAGGCTCAGGAAATATTGTGAAAAACAGGAAGAATATAAAAGACATGAAGTGGGGTGTGTGTGTATGTGTGTGTGTGTGTGTGTGTGTGTGTGTGTGTGTGTGTGTGTTACTGACTTCTGAACATGGCATAGCTGTTGTATTCTTGAATGTACAGTAGCTGGGATTACCCACATAATTTCTGCACAGATTGGGCTTGTCAATACCATGTCATAGAATGTGGAAGGTCTCACAGGGCCCCTTTTCTCACTGAGGATTTAAATGCAGTTAGTAGTTGACAGGGAAAAAGGGTCATTTTCTTTTGTTTTTTTTTTTTAAAGATTTGCTTTTATGTGTGTAGTGTGTTTCTGTGTGTGGATATATGTGAATGCAGACACTTTGGGAGTTCAGAAGAAAGGATCAGAACTCCTGAATCTTGAATTACAGGATGTTGTGAGTCACCCAACTACAATAATTGAAACCACACTAGGGTCCTCTATAATAGCAATATGTGGTTCCAAGATGTTATATAAATACATAAATCACATATATATATATATATGACATTACATATGCACAATTATCCAGGAGAATAAAAGCAACTAATAGAAAGGAAAATGGGGAAATTGGGTTCCCAGCAACATGATGAGGGAGGCTATGAGGAATATGTCCAATACATAATATATATCTTTTTGAAAATTTGGAATACCTTCATGTAACTTCTGCAATGAGGATTTTTACAAAATTGGATAGTCAAAAACATTAGGCTTCTTTTGATAAAAAGTTTTGAACTCTGAGAAGTGTTTGACACATAGATTTTGGGGAAGAGCTTTGAAGATAGGTATGTGCTGTGAGATTATATTCTGGTACATTGTAAATATTTGTCCCTCCTATTGGTTCAATGAAACGCTGATTGGCCAGAAGGCAGACAGGAAGTGTGCTTGGGGCTACCAAACTACCAAAGAAAACTTTGCAAAGTAGAGACAGGCAGAGAAGCAGCCAGCAAACGCAGATTAAAGGGAATCAGGATGCTGCTCTGAGAAAAGGTACTAAGCCACTTGGCTAACCACGGGTTAGTTTAAGAGTTAAGAGTTAGCATGTTATATTATTAAGCCATGGACCAACCAGCATAAAATTAATATATGCCTTTGTGTTATTATTTTGAACTAAGCAATAATGAGGCTACAAGTGTGTCTGAACCTCAGGACTAGGCCTGAAAGTCCAGGCCAGAAACTTTATATTACAGTATGGTCATGCAACCAAGAAAACAGAAATCTAGAAACTGAAAGCATATCCCTTGCACCCTAGTTGGGGATCATCTAGGAAACAGCACACTCAGTCTATACCTGCAAAAGTCTGAACTTGAAGTAATACTAAGTTGCAGAAGAAAAATGCAGCCTGAATAAAAACCTTGACTCTAGCCAAGAATACCACTTGAAATTCTGAGAAGCAGTACTGTGAGCTACTATAATATTGGTTGCAGATCTAAGCAAATAAATTGGTAATAATGTATGTTCCAACAGAAAAATAACCAAAAGGCTACATAATTAGGAGCAATCTTAAAACAGGTATGTTTACTCAGTTTGAATAAATAAAAGAAAAGCTTTAGAGTGTCAGAAATAAGTGAAATTATGAAATTTCTCATAATTGTCTGCACCTATCCATGATAAAGTAATATAAATTTCACAATATGCACACCAAACATCACAAATGTCAAAACATCAAACTATTTTGAATATGTGTACATTTCTTACTTGTCAATTGTATCTTACTAAAGCATAAGAACATTTAAAAGGAATAATAAACATTATTTCACTTTCTTAATTCAAAGCACTAGTAAGTTTGATAACACCCATGAATCAGCAGTTTTCTGATTGGACAACAGGCATCACAAAACCATGTTCACAATGATTGGGAAAACACATGAGGTATTTCCTTTAAATGCCTCAATTTATCATCTAAAAAGCTCTCCAAATTGTCCTTTGTAAAGAGAGGATGCCCAAACAGAGCTAGGTAGTTTTCTGAGTTTAGAAGGGAATAAACAGAGCTGAGAGAAACCAATAAAACCAGTTAAATGTAAGGCAGCTTACCAGACAGGAAAATACTCCTAGATCCATAGAAGTGTCCCCTTAAGAGTCTTCAGGTTATTTTTCTGTGCATGCATGAAAGAGAAAAAAAACTGTCAGGCAGAGAAAATATAATCACTGTAATGCACCAGGCTGATAAATTTCCAAAGTTCCCAAAGGACTGAAAATATTATGTGTTGCCACCAGCAAAAATGGAAAAAAAAAACCCACTCTGTAATATAAAGCATAGAGTAGAGCTGAGAAAATGTCTGTAGCATAATTGAAGAAATAAATTAGTTGTGACTCATACAATTTAAGAAAACAGGTGAATGTGAAATAAAATTATTCAGCTAATTTAACTGTATGAAATTTAAAATTCATTAAAAGGGATCCAAGGTGTCAGTCCAGGGTGTTTCTGATCCCAAGCTGTTCAGTGGTTGTGGTTTGCAGCTTGGGCATGCTTTGCTTTTTTCTTGTTTGTTTGTTTGTTTAGAGTCCACTATTGAGTGAGTGCATCCCCTGCTTATCTTTCTGAGTTTGTGATACCTCACTCAGTAGGATATTCTCCAAATCCATTCATTTGTCTGCAAATTTTAGGATATAATTTTTTCTTACTGCTGAGTAGTACTCCATTGTGTAGATGTACCACACTCCCCCTAGAGGAACACCCAACTCACTCTTGAGGGAGGGGGGAAAAATTGCTTCTGCCAGGAATGGAGACTGAACTAGCAATATTGGGGCAGTGGGACCATGGGACTGCCTGAAGCCTGCCCAGGGAAGGGATGGGGATTTGTGGAGAAGAAAGAATGACCTGATGTGGTGGGAGGGGGAAGGGACCTTGAATAAGGATATACAAGGTTAGAAAGTGTGACTTCTTTGTTAATAATAATAATAATAATAATAATAAAAGGAAAAAATTCATTAAAAGGATAAAACAAGTAAAGTCATTAAGCTTGGGGAGGGGGCAATGCTTATAGATGTACCATTTGTGGTTGAACATTCTACAAATACTCTCTGTACTTTGACTAGCTGTGAGCTTCTGTAATATTTATCCCCATTCCCAAAGTAACTTCTCTGATGTGGTCTGAGATTATAACTCCTTTTGGCATGAAGGTATGAATTTAGAGGAAATGTTTATTTAGAAAAATGATAGTAGGTTTGATTCTGAAGCTACTAGTCCCCAAAATGTTGGTTCTGTGCTAGATTTATAGTCACAGACATCTGTTTGCTCCTATGGAATGGGCTTTAAATCCAACCATAAAGTGGTAGGTAATCCCCAGCACATTGGTGCCATTGTTGTAACTACTGATACATCTTCTCAGGTTGGTCATTTTTTTTCATTCACAGGGTTCACAAATGTGTAAGAATATTTCTTCCTAGAGGCCTTCAATGTATTTTCTTGTACTATGAAATCTGCCCAGCAGGAAAATGTGGTGGAATGTTCTGTAAGGTGTAAATAAAGTAACTGATTTGGCCTATGTACAGCACCATAGAAGTGGGTGGAGAATCAGAGGGTAGGCAGGTAGGAAAGGGTGGAGTTAGTCAGTCTCCATCTGTCCCTGGAAGAAGAAGCATGTATGAATCCAGGTGAGCCACAGGCTGTGGGCCGCGTGGTGGAAAGATAAATGGAAATGGGTTGAATTAAGATGAAAGAGCTAGCTAGTAATGTGCTTAAGATATAGGCCAAACAGTTTAAAGGATATAAGTGTGTGATTCATTTCATTGGGGGACAAAACCGCCGCGAACCAGGTTCCAAACCTGCCGCAAGCACGCCAGGTTCCAACCGCTGCCACGGCCTCGCCAGGTACAAACCTCCAGACCCAAATGGACCGGAAAAACTTTTTACAACAGATGGCTTTCCAACATGGGCTGAACACCTGCATAAAGCCTGAGAAAGATTAAAAAATTAAAGAGTGTTCTAGATCATTGAAACAGAGACAAAAGCGGCTTTCTGAATTGTGTATTTGAATTGATTTATGGTACAGAGACAGCATGGTGTTCAGGCAGGAATTTAAAAATGGTGCATTCACGGCACAGCTTAAACTCATACGTTTCATGTAAGGCTTGGCATAAGTGTGATTGATTTAAGGTTTTTGCTTATACTGAATGGAAAGGAAACAGTTAAAAAAAGGGTTTTCTGGTAGCAGCATTTTCTGAGTCAGCTCTGGTTGCCAGCAGAGTTAATCCAATACTCATATTTTAAAGATGTCTTGACTTTAAAATCTGTTTATAAGAATATGTTACTTGGGAAAAGAGTTTCTGCTTTTGTCTCCACAGAAGATCAAAACCTGTGGATTGGTTCTAGGCAAATGTGGTTCCATTTGCCAAGGCCACCTGAATGAACATTCTCAGCTTCCAAGAAGCCAGTTGAGATGATCCAACTTCAAAACCCCATGAGATCAACGTCCTTTGACAGCATGAAGCAGAAAAGAAAGAAAGCTTCATCCAATTTCCCCCAAAATATTACTTATTAATGTTTGTTTTCATTATAAATTGTTAATGGTCATAGTCAATCTTTAAAAAAAGTGGGGGAGGAGGATATGATATAGGAATGATTAGGAAAGGTAAGTGGATTTTGATTCATTGATATAAATTTAAAGTCAATTTTCTTATGCTGTATGTATTTTTCTTCTGTTGATTAAGGTATGATGCTGATGTAACTCGTCACCTCCTGACGTCTCACCTGTCAGCTGTGTGCCCAGGGACTTGGATGATCCCTAGCTGATATTACAACAGCTTTGTTCTGGATGGACTGTGCTCTGCACCAAAGCCAATTGCCATCTCAGGGCTTGGGTTCAGATGGCTGACGTCACTTTATAACCTCTGACCTTCAGCTGTGTTTTAGAACGTCTTCTGCTTCCCTGCTGCTATTATGGCAACTGTGGTCAGTGCAGACTGTGTTCCTCACTGAAGTTTTGTCTTTTACCTCTGAGGCATGTGCTGAGACCAAGGGCTCAATGTTGCACTTTAAAGATCACACATAGTATATATAATAATGATTGTCATTATGCCATTTTCATACACATATAATATATATAATAAAATAAATACAAGAATTCTTCCCATTTTGCTTCTATTTTATTATTTTCTTCATTGTACTTTAATATTCAATTAAAAGTTTCACTAATCCCAAGTCAATTCTTCGGCAACCCTACAAGCCTCCTCTTCCTCATTGTCTCCTTCAACCTTTTAGGCATTATCTGGAATGAAGCTTTGTGTAGTACAGTCGTGATTAGCTGGTCCACATCTATCACCACTATTTAAAAATCCTGTGAATATTTCAGAAAAAATAAGTGCTATGCCAGCTCCATTGTTATTGACTTCTCTAAAATAATTGACTCTCTCTAACACCTCAAAACTGTCTATGACTTCTAATTTCATGGGGATTCTCCTTTTGGATCTTTCACACACACATTTAGATAAACATGGTGAGAATTAAAAGGAGCTGTAAGCACATCCTTGATTTTCAAAAGCCTTGCTATTATGTGCTAATGACAACAACATAGAACTCCTTTGGCTAGGAGAGGACTTGGAGTTTGAAAAATAGCATATGTACTTATAAGCTCTAAAGCCCTAGCCTCAGCATATCTTGAATCTCAAAAAATTTCAATATACAAATTGATGTCAGACTCCAAGTAATGAGCCTTTCTACACTGCCTTTTCATTTATTCTGAAGTTAGGCAAATCCTCAAGTCATGGGCTTCACTGCCCATTAATTCCAGTATAATAGCCACTATGTATTTGAGAATGCAGCAAGGAAAACTAGGTAGGTACAATAGTGCCAAAACAATGATTTTCCATAGGAGAAAGTCTGGACATGTAGTTTCTTGATAAATGCTACTTTGTGCATGGGCAATAGAAAAACAAGAATGCATCTTATACATACAAGAGAACCTATCATTTACCTTTTCACAAATATGGCATGAAATAGATTGTTGAGGTTTGCTCTGATTGGTCAAACCACTACAGACACTAGTGGCCAATGTATTTTTTGTGCTCTGTATCCCAGTGCTCCAGGCAAACTGTGCTCATTTTTATGACACTTTAGACATTATAATTTCATTGGTTTCCACTGAACTCTGACCAAACTTCTGTTTATAAGAAGTCATTCATGCTAATGAATAAAGCAAAACATAACAAAGGAAGAAACAATAACAGCTAATGTAGATGAGGGTTGTCATAACTCCCTGATAGACTTGAAAATGACATAGCCACTTTGGAAAAACAGGCAATTCTTTATAAAACTAAACATATACATATCCATAGAAATGCTCATTAATTTTAGTCATTTACTGAGTAAAATAAAATGTCTGTATTTATAAAATATGCATCAGAATTGTATAGCATTTGAATTTATATTTGCAATACCTAAATTATAAAACTTACTTTTTCATCAGTAATAAAGTAAACAGTTATATTCATGCAGTGGACTACTAATCAATGGCAAAAAACAAATTATGGATATATACAGCAACTAAAAATAAAATGAAAGATTAGGCACTATGCTGAATAAGTAACAATATACAAGAGCATTACTATATGTGAACATGTACACTAAGCTCTAGAACATGTAAAATTCTTTTTTCCCTTAGATCAATTTTATTTTTATTTTTATGAGTATTTTGCCAGCAAGATGTATATGTATCACATCACATCAATAGCAAAGGTTTAAAAAGGATCTCTATCGTTTGGCAGTAAGCCAAAGAAATTGTAAAAAGATGTCCTACTTGTTCCTTTCTTAACCAAACTCCATTATCAGTAGAAAGTTATTCTAAAGGTATACATTAGGATTATATAAATTTGGTAGAATGTGTTTTATTTTATAGAAATTGGATTTAAAATATGTACTGCTTCACAAAAACTTTAAATCACTGAAGAAAGAAATTGAAGAGGATATCAGAAAATGGAAAAAATCTCCCATGTTCCTGGATTGGTAGGATCAGCATAATAAAAATGGCAATCTTACCAAAATCAATCTACAGATTCAATGCAAGTTCCATCAAAATTCCAACACAATCTTTTACAGACTTTGAAAGAACAATACTCAATTACCTTTGGAATAACCGGAAAGCTTGAATTGCCAAAACAATTTTGTTCAACCAAAGAACCTCAGGAGGCATCACATCCTTGACTTCAAATTATACTGTAGAGCTACATTATTAAAACCTGCCTGGTACTGGCATAAAAACAGGCTTGTGGATCGATGGGATTGAATTGAAGAACCAGACTTTAACCTACACACCTATGAATACCTGATTGTTGACAAAGAGATCAAAAATATTCAATGAAAAGAAGATAGTATTATCAACAAATTGTGTTGGCATAACTAGATGACAGTATATAGAAAAATGCAAATAGATTCAAGCCTATCACTCTGCACAAAATTCAAATCCAAATGGATCAAAGACCTTAACATAAAACCATCTATGCTGAACTTGACAGAAAAGAAAGTGGAAAATACCCTCCAATGCATTGGCACAGGTGGCCACTTTCTAAATATAACACCAGTAGCACAGACACTAAGAACAACAATCAACAAGTAGGACCTCCTGAAACTAAGAAGTTTTTGTAAGGCAAAGGACAAAGTCATTAAAATAAAGTGACAGTCTACAGAATGGGAAAAGGTTTTCACCAACCCTACAAGTGACAGAGGACTGATTTCTAAAATATATAGAGAACTCACAAAAGTAGAACACATATTCTTGAATATCCCAATCAAAAATGGGGTTAAGAACTAAAAAGAATTCTCAGCAGAAGAATTGCAAATGGCTGGAAGGCACGTGAAAAAATGCTCAGCATCTTTAGCCATCAGAGAAATGCAAATCAAAACAACTCAGAGATACCACCTTACACCTGTCAGAATGGCTAAGATCAAAAACACAAATGACAGCCTAGGATGGAGAGGATCCAGAGTAAGGGGTATACTCCTGCATTGTTGGTGGGAGTGTAAGCTTGTTCAGCCACTCTGGAATGCAGTATGGCAATTTCTAGTATGGAATTTTCTCAGAAAACTGGGAATCAATCTCCCTAAGGATCCAGCCATACCATTACTGGACATATACCTTAAAGATGCACATTCACACCCCAAAAGCATTAGGTCAACTATGTGCATAGCAGCATTATTCATAATAGCAAGAACCTGGAAGCAACCTAGATGTCCCTCAACTGAAGAATGAATTAAGAAACTGTGGTACATCTACACAATGGAGTACTACTCAGCAGTAAGAAAAAATTATATCGTAAAATTTGCAGGCAAATGGATGGATTTGGAGAATATCCTCCTGAGCGAGGTATCACAATCTCAGAAAGATAAGCAGGGGATGTACTCACTCATTAGTGGTCTCTACACAAACAAACAAGAAAAAAAGCCAAACATGCCTACGCGGCAAACCACAACCACCGAACAGCTTGGGATCAGAAACACCCTGGACTGACCCTTCGAACCCCACTCCAACTATAGGAACACCAGACTCACTCTTGAGGGAGGGGGGACAAAACTAGATTTGGCCAGGAGTGGAGACTGATCCAAGCATTATTGGGTCAGTGGGACCATAGGACTGTCTGCTCCCTGCCCAGAGAGGGGATGAGGAGTTGCAGAGAAGAAAAATGACCAGATGTGGTGGGAGGGGGAAGGGACCTTGAATAAGGATATACAGGGATGGAAAAAAAAATTCAGAGGGAAAGCTGAACACAAAGTAAATATATGTGTAGCAATCTTATTTGCATTACCACCCTTGATAAGCCATGCTTATGATTCTTATCCTCTTTATAGTTATTAATTTTTCCGCATTTTAAATTCATTTTACTGTTTTTTTGAAAAATACAAAATAAAGAAGGAAAAGAAAAAAAA
The DNA here is from genome assembly GCA_004025045.1 of Sigmodon hispidus. Taxonomy (NCBI): domain Eukaryota; kingdom Metazoa; phylum Chordata; class Mammalia; order Rodentia; family Cricetidae; genus Sigmodon; species Sigmodon hispidus. The sequence continues at coordinate 16,106 of PVIH01016186.1, read as the reverse complement.
AAGAAAGATTACAAGACCTGTAACTTCTATTAAAGTGAAATAAAATGACTGAATTTTCCATTTGATAAAAATACATTGAATATTTTACAAAAAAAAGAAACTGGCAACAAATGATACAGCTAGCTATTCTAGGACTTGAAAATTAACCCCCAATTTTTCTTTCTAAAAATGCCATCTCCCCCCGTCATCGGGAACTAAATTTAAGGAGAACAAGATGCCATATTCCCAAGACGTGGAGTGGGTGGTTTTGGTTCTTTCAATGAGTTATGGATAATTGTCATTATTTAGGACATTGTTTTTAAATTGTTATTGGTTATGGTAAGGAAAAAAAGCTGAACAAGGGATATTAGATTTAGGGTTCTTGTTTGAGAAAAAGAAAATAAAAAGGGGGATGCAGATATGATAGGATAAAAGGTAGATTACTGCTCTAAGAAAAATAAAATGTGTGTGTGTGTGTGTGTGTGTGTGTGTGTGTGTGTATGTGTGTGTGTGATAGGCTAGAAGGGTAGATAGATTATTGAATCTACTTTTAAAAAGCAATTACTAGTTTTAAATATTTTACATTGGATTAGTTTTTGTATATTTATACAAATTGTGTATATTGATACAAAGTTGAGATTAATTTTGTTACTGAACATATATTTCTACTCTTGTTAAAGGTATTGTGCCTATAAAATTCATCTAACAATGCAATACAAGTTGCTAGTCCTTGAAAGTTATTATTACAACTAACAAGAGTATAAAGAAATGCAAGTTAGAAGTTAGTCATTACAATCAAACCTACATTCATTTTAGATACATTTTCAGTTTCAAACAAAGATATATTTTAGATAAATAGGTCATCTTCAAACACTATAGAGATCTGTAGAATATGGTGTTTTAGATTTTTTTAATGACATTATGGTGTTTTAGATTTTTTAAATGACATAGGTTCTTTTATTTTTATGACAATGAGACATGTCTGCTTCTAGCAGCATCAATCTACTTCAGAGATGATGGACAATGAAGAAACACCTTCCTTGTGTCAAAAGTTAGCCACTGGGTAAGAAAGTGCCCTTGCTTCATCTGTTGGCATTATGATATCCAAAATGGACAAGCAAGACTCACAAAAGAACTGGAGAACCTTGTCAGGACACAGCAGTAGGAAGGCCTTTAAGAATATACTGCTTCACAGATAAGTCTGTCAGATATGCTAGGCCTGTGGGCTGAAGATGAATGCCCCAATCCTGCAAAGAAACCTTGGGTGCCTGTCCAGATAGATAGCTGTTTCTGTCATTTACTACAATTTTTTAGAAGTTGCTTGTTTATTCTTGCTTCTTGTTTAGTTAATATCATTTTCTTTTTGGGTCTCTGAGGGAGTTTAAGATGAGGTAGTTGTATTTATCATTTTCCTAGTTACAGTTTCAGAAAATAAACTAAGAGGTGTGACGTGTGTAAGTTTGAGAGACATCAAAAGATGGTTTTCAGTTGGTAATACAAATTAGATAGAAGGTGAAATAGGGACAATAATTGAGACTCCTCAACATAGAATAGATAATGGAATATTTTCTTTGAATTTGTCTGTTGTTAATGGGCTAGACATTACTCATGTAATTATTGCTTATATATACTGTATATAATTATTGTACCTATTATCATAACCTTTATTATTTTTGGTGCAAAAGAGGATATGTGGTGGTATATTGTATACTGAAAAAAATAGCCTGAAATATCAGAGAACAGAGTCAAGCCATGAAGGTCAGGGATTGGTGACCCACATCTTTAATCCCTACACTGGGGAAACAAAGATTCTCTGGATCTTTTAGTTCAAGGCTAAGCAGTGCCAGGCAGTGATGGCACGCATCTTTTATTCTAGTTCTAAGAATGTTGAAGAATGAAATAAGATAGCTTGGTGGGGAATGAAATATAACAATAAGAAGACAGAACCTTTTGCCTTTCAGCCAAGTCAGTCTGAGAACTCCTAGAGACAAGACTTACCCTGTTCAGCCTGAGGTGCTCTCTGGGTGAGAATTGGCTGTGGTTTTTTTCTTTTGCTCTCTAATATTCCAGCTTTCCCTCAATATCTAGCTTTATTTTAATTATAAATAGAATTTGTGAAATACTACATAGTGTGCTGCAGGTCATCCAGGATTACATCATGAGAACGCATCTCAAATAAATAAATATATAAGAGACAATAAAATAAGATATTATTTCTATTTTTATGTGTTCATGCCTTGTTCTCAACTAGATTTTAAAATAGCTAATTATTATGAGTAGAGAATGTATTTTTAATATTTGGCCTCTTGTTGAACTATAAATTAAGAAAGTATCCTTTATTTTCTGTATTATTATTTATTATCCAATATCTAATACATGCCAGGTCCATAACATAAATTCAAAGTAAAAAATTGGCTATTTTCAACAGTATATGAATTGTTGCTTATAGGAAATTTTTGTAGCTACAAAAATTAGTTATCAATTAATTTTTAATATAATGAATACTAAGTATGTGCTATGTTCTAGGCACTCATGATATTGCTGTGGAGATGGTTGCTATCATGATAGTTCTCTTCTAATTGAATGATTGCTACCCTAACAGTATAATTGAATGCAACTTTGAATTTTCATTGACATCAATTTCAGTTTCAAAGAGAAAGTTCTCAGTACAATGGAAAATATTTTACTCCTATGGTACTTTGTGTTGATAAGTGAATGTGATTAAAAGTGGCTTAAGGTGATGAGTGTAAGTGCATGTAATTACTGCAACTGAATAACTTCACACATGAAAATCACTATAGAAATGCACAGTTTGTACTGACTACATCCTAGGAACCAGGATAAGAGATAGTTTCCAATAGAAAGATTTTTTTTTAATTGACAAAGATAAATTGTTGTACTATGACTTTCCTCCTTCTAATTTCCTGGATAGTGTAGATTAATCAATACGCCTTAGACAGCACCCATTTTATGCTCTGACAAGTGTTATTTTGTAGAGGCCATTTTTGAAGCTTGCTCATTAGTAAAAAGCACTATTGTACCATTTCTAGTTTCTTCTGCTCTGTTTTCTGGCCTTTTCTGTCTGCTTCTGTTATTATAAACAGCTGAAATTAGGACATTGTGATATTATGCAAATGTTCTGACAGACTGAGCTAAGAATAGTGTACATTGGTTTTATAACTTTGTCATATAAATAATTGGGCATTTTAAATTAAAGAATTTTATGGGCATCAAAATATGAGTCTACATTAGCAATGTCTTTTCTTATGGAATTGAAATGAATACTTGTCTGAGCAATCATCTTAACATTATAGAATTTAAAGTGATAAATTGAGAAAATAGACCTGAGTATTTCTTATGACACTCTTTAATGAAAAGTACAGGCTGACTCTCCAGTAGAGCTTGCTGTAATTAGCTTTTGTCCCCATTCACTACAACTAGAAAAGTTCTGAGTATTCTTCACTACAATTCTAAACTGAACTTGTTAATGTCATCCTGCAGCAAGTGGGCTGTCCTTACTCTATATTCAATAACTTGGATGAGGATATTTATATCATGTATATAAAATTTGCCCATGACAAGAACAGTAGAAACAATGGATATAATAATAAGCATAGTCAGGAAACTTATAAATGTCTCTAAACCAGATTCTTGGTCTGAACCTATAATTATCAAACTTGAGGGACATAGGTAAGGTCATTGTGTTGAATAAAGCCTAATCTTCAAATGTGCTTTGGGTAAAATTCTACCTTATGTTGAAGTAGCTCTTAGCCAAAGATCAGGGGACTTGCTTCCTTTCCAGGCACTGAATTAATTAATTGTTTATTTGATATGATTGTTTAGCAACACCCAGAGGCAAAAAGTAAGCCCCTAGTGCCAAAGATACCATGCACTTCAGAAACAGCTTGTAATCCCCTGAGTTGTAAAAGATCCAATAGCCTCATCACTAAGGATTAATTCACATGGTACCTCAAAGTGTCATGCAAGCTTTCAAAGGAAGGAAGTAAGCAACAATCTTACTCAGCTGTGATCGGATGAGTATAAACCACAACAATGACCTACAGGACATAATAATCCTAAGGGAGCAGTGGTGGCACCATATCTAGGTGGTAACCAACAACTCTCTAACTGGACATAATAGAAAAAACAATCCCTGGTACTAGAAATTTGTCAAACTACTAAATGAAATTCTAGCAAATAAGGAATGTTTGGCATGGAGGAAAGTCTTTTCAAGGAAGAGGATACCTGCTGGCTATCCAATACTAAATGATCAGCCCTGAAACTTACCTAAGATTAACATTATAACATCTTGAACAATTTATGTTTAGAAATGTGTGCATATGTACATAAATACATGTAACAAAAATTAATGAAAAAAACCTAAACTTCAAAAGAGCAAGAAAGGGTATATGGAAGGTGTGCTTCTTAAGATTTATTTATTATGTATACAGTATACAGAAGGGGGCACCAGATATCATCATAGATGGTTGTGAGCCACCATGTGGTTGCTGGGAATTGAACTCAGGACCTCTGGAAGAACAGTGAGCTCTCTTAACTTCTGAGCCATCTGAATGGAATGTTTGAATGAAAATGGCCCTGTAGGCTTATAGGGACTGCCACTATTGGGAAGAGTGGCCTTGTTGGAGTAAGAATAGATATATGGGAGGAGGTGTGTCACTGAGTGTAAGCTTTGAGGTCTTGGAAGCTCAAGACTGCTTTGGCAGATCACAATCTCCTCCTGCAGTCTGTTGATTTAGATGTAGAAGTTTCAGCTCCTTCTGCAGTACCATGTCTGCCATGATTCCCACCATGAAAATAATGGACTATGCCTCTGAAAGTTGAAGGCAGCCCCAAATAAGTGATTTTTTGTGTATAAGAGTTGCTGTGGTTCCTATGTCTTTACATAAAAATACAAACCCTAAGACACAGTGTTTAGAGGAGGAGTTCTCAAACCTTCTTAATGCTGTGGACAGTTGAATACAGTTCTTCATGATGTGCTGACCTCTAACCATAAAATTATTTTCATTGTTACTTTATAACTGTAATTTTGCTACTGTTATGAATTGTAATGTAAATATTTTCAGAAATGAAAGTTTGTGGAAGGGGTTCCAATCCACAGGTTGAGTGTTGGTTTTATGAGTGAGATCACACACACACACTACCAGTGCGACATGAGAGTTTATTCAGGAGAGTTGCTGGAAGTACAAGGACAGAGAAGTAGAAGAGAAAAAAAGAAATTTTCACTGGGTGGCTCCTTTTAAGAGGACCAGTGAGCACAGATTTATATAGCCACACCTAAGGGGATGCCCTCTCTATGTGGACTGTTCTGCTGGTGTCATGCTGGCTTTACTATGTGACCACTTCATTCTAGGAATTATCTCACCCAGCGCCATGTTGGGTTCACCACGTGGCTGCTACATGCTGGGAAACCTTATATTGAGAAGTAATAGTTTAGAAGGACAAAAAGAGAGATGAAATGAAGTTATTATATTATATACTCAGAAATAAAACAAAAATGGAAAATAAATAATTTTACTATAATCCACCTTTATCATAATAGATAAATGTGGAAGGAAATTTCCAGAATGGGTAAACATATAATTTTGTCAGGGATTCAGCTGATTTTTGCTACTTGTTTATATTTTTGCTCAAGCAAATAACTTCATGTTACATTTTTTAGCATTTTAAGTAAAAAAATAAAGTGCTTCATAAAAGCCCCATTCTTAACTACAAAAGTAGCAAGATAATGTCATTTGTATGATGTTAAAGATGATGATGAAAGTAAATAGTCATTAGATTGAGCATGGGCTTTCTTTATTCTCAGCAACTTGCCATCAATATCACTCTGTTAACTTTCGGTCCCTGACACACACAAAAAAATTATGTAACCTTTCAAACTCCTGTTTTCCCATGTGTCAGTGGAATTAGCATTGCTGACACTATTGGAATGATTAAAAAATAATTATAAATCAGTACAGTACTTTGTAGAGTAAATGATCTCCAAGATTTGAAAAGATGGGCAAATACTTTGAAAAAAGATCAGTTCCTATTAAATATGAAATTAAGGTATAATTACATTTCACTCACAGTAGTTTCTCAACACTTGTGAGTTTTACCTTTTGTTTTGAATATTTGAATGTTACAATTTTTTAGAATAAAGATCACTTGTTTATTGCTTCTCAGTGAATAGTATACATTGTGGATATGTGTTAGATATTCAATAAATCCTAGGGTATCAGAGAAAGCACACAGTCAAATCCTAGGCAGACAGCTCAGGAAATCTTGGTCTTTGAATACAAGAATAAACAGCTGAGAGTCAATCACACACACCTTTAATTCCAGCACAGGGAAAGAGGTTGTGAGACCAATATCCTTAATCCCATAATTCCAGAGACAGAACTTCTTCTGTTTCTGTGAGTTCAAGGCTACATGCCTTTAATCCTAACCTTTATGGGATAGGGTATATAAGGGCTTTGGAAACCTGGCAGAAACAGAAGGGACAGGCAGAAGCAACATGCAATAGCGACCAGGAGTAAGGCTGAGGAAGTTGCACAACAGCTGGGTGAGAATTGACTGTGGTGCTTCCTCTCTCTGATATTTCAGCCTTCCCCCAATATTTGGATCAGAGTCTTCTTACAACCCAAATTTGTGCTACGACAATACATGGTCTTTTAGATATAGTCTTATACTACTAGATTAAGACAGTAGTTTTTCTTAATGCCTAATTCCAACTTTTACTTTCATGTTTAGGACACTGAAAAGTGGGTATTCTTTATAATTAGAAAAGATAGGATGCAAGCAACACTTCATTTACTGCCTGTCCCATTGCTCTCTTACTGTATATTCAGGAAACTATTCATCTTAAAAATATGAAATAATCAAAGATGCCTAGGGATATAAAGTAAGGTATATCAGTTTTCTAGGGCAATTCATGTTTTATTCTGATTTATTATAATGCATAAATTATCATTTAGTAATCTAATAGCCCAATATTTATGATAATACTCTCTAGGTCCAATAAGCTCAATTTTACAGATGAACAATTGCACAATGGAAGTGATATAAAGATCTAGGCTTAAAACGTCAGAATTTTTAGAGTTCTTCTAGCATAATGTTAAGAGAAGTACATAAGAGTATTGTTTGAATGCAATGGCAAATACCTTTAATCCCAGCACTAGGAGGAAGCTGCAGGAAGATTAGTACAAGTTTGAGGGCAGCCTAGTCTTCATAAGGAGTTTCATGGAAGCTAGGACTATATAGTCATCTATGCACTGCCTCAAAATACAATGAACAAGTACACAAAATAGTTTGAGACAATTTATTAGGTTTAATCATTTGGTTGGTGGTATATTAGAAATAGGTAAACTATAAAACTGTAATTTTCCAAAGGCTAATGCATTCATGGTTTGCATTACTTAAAATTAAAGGACAAAAATGAAGAAACAACAGAACAGTATTTTATTGTTATATACTAATCAGGCAATCATTATATATTGCATTTCAAAGATTTGCTAACAAGTACATTTCCACATATGGTTATTTATAAAATTGATACATACTCTGAAAGGGATCTGAAAATAGAGAACTGATGAAGGTCCTGGAATGTTTTATCTAAAGAAGAAAGGCAAAGGAAGAACATGGCAATCAACATGAATTGATTACTGTCTTATTGCAAAGGAAGACTTGAATCATTTATACGGACTGAAGTATGACTACCTGTAGAGTTCATGTTTTAGGGATGGAAAGTGTTGCTCCAATAAGAAGCATCTTTGTAGCTGACCTCTCCAAAAATGGAATGGATAACTATAGGAAAACAAGATAATTTTATTATTAGTGTTGTACAAGCATCATAAGACTATTAGGAGTATGGATATCAGGAGGGCTTAAGTCAAAGCAGTTTCTCATATTCCAAAAGTATAAATATGGGCAACATGGACTAATTGTGAACATTGCAATATGTAATTATTTTCTATTACTCTGTTGTGAGCAATTTAACATTTTCTCTTGGCTCTTTATGTATCTCTCATTATTCTCATATGTACTGTTTTATGATGTTTTGAGTGTTACATTATTATCACAGTTTGAACAACTGACTAAAATAAAAGAGGATCTTTTTTTTGTAAAAATTTGCTTTGAAAGACCATATCTTTTATAATATTCTTTCATCATGTGCATATCTTTGCAATGCCACTTTGTGCCAACTTCCATCAAAGAGTATAAGATGTTTTCGTTAACTAATATAATAGGCAATGATGACACTGTATCACATCTATGCTTTAAGAGGTTTTGCAGCCTCTAGTCCTTACTCTCTTGGGTCTAAAGTGCTTTGTGAATAAGTGTGACCTAATATCTTTGGCAATAAGTTACCACATGAAAAAGGGACCGTGAAGAAAGAAAAAGAGACCTACCTATCCATTTCATGGAAGCCTTCATACCAGGTTCACTAAGTGGTAAGAAAGATAATCTGAGACCAGTCTATCCCAAGCCAATTTACCAAAACCCTCAAAATGCATACATTAGATCTAAGCAGCATCTGGTAGAACAGAGGTAAGTCATGCTACATGAGCCCTATCCAAAATGTCAGCCTGTAAATTTATGCCTAAGTAGATGACTGCTATATGTGAAAGTGTATTCTACAATATTGTAATCTGACATAGACTTTGACTTATAAAATTTTGCTTTGTAATCTGAATGACGCCTGTGGGATGCATATGCACACATGTATATATTAAAGTATTCCTAACAAGGATAAAATTTGTATGTACTAAAGATGATTGACAAGGCCATGAGGAGAGAATTTGTGTTTTTAAAATGCATATAGAATATTCTAAGTACATATGTACATATATAAGTAATTTAAATGAATTTAGATCAGTTGGGGTGATAATGATCCCTCATGAGCCATAGACTATTTAACAAAAACCTCAGTGCCAGGTAAAATAATCTTCACTCCAAATTAATTGTTCATTGATTCCCAGAAAATATAGGCTATTGTCAATATCCTTGGATGACTCCCAGAACTTGGAGGTAAGACCTATTGCTGAAGATGACACACTTCAGACACAAGACTCAAAAGATTCAAACTAGATCTGACCTGACAAAATCCTCTCTGTGGACTAACTCTGAGCATTCAGAGATGCTATGGAAGAAGCCATGGAGAAAAAAAGCAATTAAAATGCCTACCCATCACAATGACCAGCATGCACAATACACACAAGAATGTAGTAACAGCACTAAAATCTTGGGGGGGGGAGTGTTTTTTGAACCATCAAATTGTATTTAAATCCCAATCAGTAGGAAAGAATTCATATTTGGTATTTTAGCCAACTCTTGTGGCTGGTGAGACCCTGAACCCCAGAGAAATATCAACTACAGCTAGTTTCCTAAGTCAGCATAATTCCTAACTAAGAACCTATTCTTAGAGCCACAGGGAAAAGTAACCTTTATCCATCATCAAAGAAGTTCCTTTTTGTAGTAAAGACTATCAAAGAGTCCTCAACTTATCACAATACAAAAAACAATGGAATATGGGGGTTCATCTCTATCTAACATATCTGCAAAACAATTCCTGATTTTAAGGTTCAGGGACATCATGGAAGAAACAAAAAATGATTGTTAAAAAACCCCTGTGTTATAAGATAGTGTCTTCTATATATATATATAAGAGGGAGCTGCACCTGTAGAATATTACCAATATGGCTGCCTAAACAAGAAAGACCTGCACATTGTTACCACCAGTTAGCATCCAAACATGTATGGAGGGAATCTTAGAAGAACTGACTCCTAAATAAAGTGCTAAAGAACATTAAGTGTTGCTCAATCATCTCTGGGAACAAGCTCTTATAGGATATCCAATCCCAAGTGATCTTCCATAGACATAACATAAATGAACTTAGCATACATTATATATATGGTGATACCATACAGATTACATTGCAGAGAGGAGAAAACTGAATGCAAACAGAGCAATTCTTTATGTTCTTTTGGGCTTGGGGTTATTTGCATTTGTGTGTGCTTGTATGTGTGTATGTGTTTGCATACCAAACTTTATGAATGTGCTTAAATTTTATTCTTCAGAAAGTTTGGGGCATCTTGCTATTCCAATAAAGCACATAGACAGACAGATAGATAGGTAGATAGACAGATAGATAGATAGATAGATAGATAGATAGATAGATAGATATGGCTATTGATAATAATTTAAAAAGAGCTCATGAATTTGAAAGGGAGTTAGGACAGGACACCTAAAGAGTTGGAGGAGGAATAAGATGAGGGTAGAAATGATGTAAATATAGTATTCTAAGTTCTCAAAAATTAAAATTTATGTTTTAAATTTTCTTTTAATAAAATAAAAAATAAAAGACATAATTTGACTGGGGAAAAGTATACACATATAGAAATTATATAGAAAGATGGACAATAAATTGTTAATATTTGTTAGCTGTGAGGAATTAATTTAAAAGTTGAGGAAGGGAGGAGAAATTTATGCACATTATTATTTAAAATACCTTCTGTGAGTGTATAGCACTTTAAATGTCAATTAAATATAGAAATAAAAACAAACATAACCTTTAAACTGCTCTCACTGCCTCCAGTTTTCTCCTTTCTGCAAAGCAATCTGTACGGTATCACCAGGTTAAAGCAATTTCAACACATTTTTATTCAGGTCACTTCTCTGCTCACTGACACCAAATAATTCTACTAACTAGCAATGGTTTCCAAAAATGAGATAGGTTCAATTTATATTTGATTTAAAAAATAATCAAGACAATCCAGTTCTACTAATATTGAATATGCTGGTGTATGTTCCATTTCTATCTGGACTCTGTAGTATAATAGTAGAAGAGACACTATGTGAGTTATTCTGAGGAGGAATGAGGAGTTCATCACACTGAGGGGTTGCATCCATTCACTTTCTATTGGTTGCACTACTTAATGTTTCTGTGAGCTCAGTTGACTATTTTTATTTTTAAACTACAGTTCAAAATAAACTTCTGCAAATTTAGAAAGTGAATTCAAATGTTCATTTAAAGACATGATGTCTTATACCAAGGCAAATAACAGAAACTCAAATTAATGACATGGAAATGGGAGATATGACTTATATCCTGCCTTCTACTGGTGGTATAGCTTTTCTTCATATATATTGTAAGATAGAAAACAATGACTGTCTAATATATCTGATAAAGAGAATGTTAAAAGGTAAAAAAGGAAATGTATTCTATAATATTAATTTCTAAATAATGTAATATTAGAATAATTTATTCAAGTTCATTTCACAATAATCATCAGTTTGAAGTTTCTCTTTTTTTAAGGTTTATTACCTAGTAGAACATTACAAATTACCACACTTTATTTGAAACATACTTGTTCATTCAGCATGACAACATAATTAAATAATATGTTAGAGATATTATATTCAATTGAAAATTCCATTAGGGGATAGAGAAAAATTATTGTGACTATATGATAATATGACAAATTCTCAAAATCACTGAGTAAAAATATAGATATTTTACCTAATTTTATTCCATGTTTGTGAAATTTTAAAAAAATCAGGTTAAGGTATAAGAACATAACTAATAGTGGATTCTGGGTCTAGGATCAGAGAAGGCATAGATGTGATAGGGATGGAAGAGAACTTTTGGAGATGATAATATCCTATTTCTTGAGCGTAGTGTTTGTGGCATGACTATATATATATATATATATATATATATATATATAAAAACTTGAGCACTTGTTCATTTTCAGTAAATCATATCAAAATAATAACGTAACTACTACAAAACACATTAAATTGAATACAAGAAAAGGAAACTGGTCCTGGGCTATGTGCCAGAAGCTTTCTTTAATAATAATGATAAAATTAACTTTCAATTTTTTCTTTGATTACAGGCAGTATGGTTATGTTACCAGTAGAAACATAATAAGCATAGTCTCTGACCCAAAAAGTTAGAAAGAAGAATGTAAGTTTTGAAGGTCCTGTATGGCTTAAAAAAAGAATGTGCTCCATCTTAGGAAATTGGAAAAGGAAGTTGGAGACTGGTGCAGAGATAACTATGATTTTTCATACTCTTCATAAGCTATACCTCTGGCTTGGCATGTCACACACACTTTTAGTATAGGGCAGATATGCACAGATGCTGCCACTCCCCCAAACATACTGGAAACAATTGGGAATATTTCTTATTTTTGTTTCTTTTCTCTCGCAGTATCTAAAATGAGTGCACATCAAGGGAGTTACTTTTTACTAATTCACTAATTTGCTGTCATTTAAAAACAATAACAACAATAAAAATACAGACAAACAACAAAATCAAGACATATGGTAGTCCTTCTAAAAGAAACCAAAGTCTGTGAGAGAAAACATGATTGTCTATTTGCTCTCCTCCAGTTCTCTTCCCAGGCATTATGCACTAGGGTAGTTTCTGTTCTTGCTGTCTTTCAGATTCGCAAACGAAATTTTAACCCCAGACCCCAGGACATACATTTTTGCTTTAACTTCAAATTTTTATCTCTGCCTTTAAAAAAATCTGTTTTTACTTTTTACCTAAATCAAACAGTTTAGTCACTTTGACAGCCTTAGACACCTAGTGAAACTGGAAAAATATATTTCGATCAGTTGGGATGTCAACCATAGCCTACAAAACTGTTTGATCCGTTGTACCAGAGCAAAAATTCAACATCTATTTGAAACTGAGATAAAGATAACTCTCGTAAAGTTGTGCTGTGGGTGCCCTCTTTAAACAGCTCATGATCTCACTGTCATCACACACAGCTTTTACATTCCAGCATTTTGTACCATGGTGGCAGGTTTGCATGTCATAGGTCTTAATATGCTGCTTTAGCTCAATGTTTGGCCAGGTTTCTATATTGTGGGAAAATTGGTCATTAGAATAGTTAAATACAGTACTGGTTGATTCTTCTATAGGTTCATAACATTTAATGTATAAGGATATAAAAAGTGTTAATTATGCACAACAAGGAGAATGTCTCTCAGTTTTCATGAAATATTTTGCAACAAAATGCTGGGGGAGGGGCTTTAAATTATAAGTAAGCAGAAAAGTTATGGTTAGGGTTGTCTTTAGCAACATAACTAATAATAGACTTTTCATTTATTTAAAACAATAGCTCTACAAAAAGAAAAAAAAGGAACGAAGGATGGAACGAAGAAAATTTAATGGAATACCTTGTAAAAATTAAATACTTCTGTAAATTGTGGGTGACCATTATTCTCATGTAAAGAAGAATATGAACACAAAGAAATTGAATCAATACACAAAACAAAGCACTATGTTGAATAATAGAGTCCATGTTGTTCAAAATAAGATCATTCTTCAGCCCAGAGGCACTGTGTATTAGAATACTGACAGGGCACATTCAAAGTTAATATAGAAGGAGATCATAGACCTTCAGAACTTCAAGTCAAGAGGCATTGCACTACCTAAAACTGTATCAATGAGTCATGCTATGAGGTCCAGTGTATGCTATGGCATTATTGGACTATTAGATTGGCTATTATTCATGTCCCTATGTTGTATTAGTCTGGATACTGTAAGAAGAAATGAAATATAAAGGCTGCTATTTTTGCTTTTAAGAAATCAAAGTGACAATGTGATAGGCAAGATTGTAAGTTAAAAATGGTAACACTAAGCATAGACAATGAACTCTGCTGAGACATTCCAAGTCCTGTAGGACATTAAAACTTGCTTTAGGAAATTATTCATTCTATAAATTGTGAAATACTTTATTCTTTTTCCAAATGTTACTATTTCTCTCCATGGTGTCTATGAAGATAATTTTCCTTTGCTTGGCAGGTGATTTTATTTATTTTCTATTTAGTTCTTACAACATTCTCAATACCCTGGCAAAAATTATACATAGAAGTGATATAACTTCCCCCACTATCATCATCACCACCTTGTTAAACTTCTCTTTCTGCAACCCTTGCCTCAGTTTAAAGCATCATTAATATAATTATTACAATCTTTTTGTATTGATTTCTGACTTTTGAAAAGTTTTTGGCACTGGAATTTGGTTTTGAGGCTAAAAAATATTCATTAGATCAGGTGAATTATTTTGATCTCTATTCTACAAGTTGAAGGTGTTTGTATCTGGCTTGTAATTCCAAGAATACATGGATCTGTCTTTGGTCTACATGGTACTGAATAATAACATCCACAGGATAACAACACGATTGAAAACATGAATATACAAATCAACTAAGCATTCCATATAGAAGTTAGGGTAATGGGCAGAATTTACTATTGGTGAAGTTGAACTGAGACCTGAAATATAAGACCAGAGCAAGATAGATGATAAAGAATTAAACAAATGAGGAAAGTAGATCTGAGAAAAACTTATTGAGCCTCTTTGAGGCCTCTTTTATCTTTGGCAATTTGTGCAGAAAAAATGTTTTAAAGCCATTTCACATGAGCTAAGCTACTTAGTTTCAGTATAAAAACAAGCATAGAAGGCCTGCTCACCAAGTTTCTATTTCATTTCATGATCTAAAGTGAGAACGAATGAATGTTTGAAGTTGTCAAAAGATCTGTCATCAAAAGAAAACTTCTTGATGCTTTAGTAACTTACTACTTACTGAACATTTACATAGAATTGATTGTATATTACATTTAGTGTTTAAATAATCATTCTACTCAGCTTATAATATTCCATTGAGTAAAATTACTACAGCAATAAATATACCAACATGGTAGACAGAGGAATCCAAACTACAGTGAAATTTGATAGACATGAAAAGAAGACTGTAGATAATTGAACAAATTTTACAAAGACGAGAAGATACTGGAGTCATTTCTAAAAACAAAGAGTTAATAAGGTCCAAGGAGCAAGCTTTATAGGAAGAACAACTTGTATTGCTTAAAATGCAGTCATATGCTATCTAGTTGAAATTTTATTATCTGGATTGAGAAAAAGTGTTGAAGGTAGGGTTATGAAAAGAATATAAACATATTTTCCACCAAAATACACTGTCCTGTGGGCATTGTTCAGCATGGTGAGTGAGAAGAGAGAAATGATCAGAACCCTATTCAGGGTGTCAGATGTTGCTGGGTCCTAACAGGTCCTTCAGAGGAGAGGGTGAGAAGATGTGGAGTCAATGAGACAGACCCTGAAAGTCAGTTGAAAAGTAAAGAGCTAACTTGTTTATTCAATAATGAGAAGAGCCTTATATACCCTCCTTCCAAAAACCAGGCTGTGCCACAATCTGGTGATATTTTGTAGCCAGTCTTTGTTGACTGGGCTTGATCAGAATCTCTGACAGCATCTGTTGCTAGGCCCTCAGGAAGACTTCAGTTTGGCTCATAAGGAAATACGTTTATGTGCATGCCTTGGCAACTGGTTTGTGCCAGTTTCCGTGAACTCACAGTCCT
Source organism: Sigmodon hispidus (assembly GCA_004025045.1). Lineage (NCBI taxonomy): Eukaryota > Metazoa > Chordata > Mammalia > Rodentia > Cricetidae > Sigmodon > Sigmodon hispidus. Next base: position 732 of record PVIH01016186.1, on the reverse strand, counting down.
GTTCTACTACAGTAGTAAAGTCATCTCTAAAAATAAATGGTTAAGTTGATTCAAGGACCAAAGGTTATGGGAATAATAGCCTGTATTGCTTAAGATGCTATCATATGCTATCTAGTTGGAGTTATATTCTCTGGATTGAGAAAAAGTGTTGAAGTTGATGCTTGACATTAGAGTTCTAAACTAAGAGACCACTTAAAGTGTATCAACTGATAAGTTGTCATATATTTATATAGTCAGCACTAACAAAATAGATATTTTGACAGAGGGAGCCATTGTGGGGTTAGGGAGAAACCTGGAGCTAGGGAAACTCCCAGGAATTCACAAAAATGACCCCAGCTAAGACTTGAAGCAATAGTGGAGAGGGTACCTGTACTGGCCTCCTGTAATCAAATTGATGACTAATTGTTATCACAGAACCTTAATCCAGTAATGGAAGCACATACGGGAATTCATATCTAAGCACTGGGCTGAGCCCCCAGTCCAGTCAAAGCGAAGGAGGAGGGTTATATCAGCAAAGGGATCAAGATTCTGATCAGGAAGTCCACAGAGACAGCTGACCCAAGCTACTGGGAGCTCACAGACTCTGAATTGACAGTTGAGGAACCTGAATGGGACAGAGCAAGGTTATCTAAATGAGGATGACAGTTGTGTGACTTGAGTAGTTGAGCAGGATTTACCCTACAGCATGAACTGGTGTTTTGGAACCCATTCCCTGTAGTGGGATATCTTGTT
>PVIH01016185.1:19398-46708 GCA_004025045.1 Sigmodon hispidus | reverse complement strand
CCATATCTCAATGAGGTAGTTATTTTCAGGAGATTAGATAGTCCCTTTAAAGGCTTTGAAATTCAAGGTCCCTCACAACTGAATGATTTATTTGTGACATTCCATGTCAATGAGGAGGGGTATAAAATGTCATATTTGTCTTTGCTTTTGTAATTTAGTCATAGATAATCTGGGGAAAATGTTTTTTCTTTTTATTTTCTTCTAAGACTTCCCTCATTCTTATAGAAAAGAAAGGCTAAAAGTCACCCAAACTCAACCTTCAACAGCATTTTTCTGATGTGGGACAACTTGCTCCACCTCACTACCTTGATTCCTGCCCATGTCTCAAAAGATTAGAATATTTCCCTAGTACACTTCCCTCCATAAGAAAAATAGTCTTTTGAGACATACAATCAACTTCTCCTGCCACTACTGTAGCCATTTGTCTTCCCAGTCATCCAGTGTGCATTTCTACAAAGTCCTCCTTTATGTGTCTAGACAGAATTCCAAAAAAGTTGCTGAAATGTAATTCAGCATAGACATTCTTAACTGTTCTTCAATGGACCTTTGTCTTTGTTGTTTGGCATGGTTTTGGTTGAGCCTGACTTCCTCACCAGTGTGATGAAGCCTTCTACTTTGATGAACTAAATGTTTCTTCACACATAAAGAGATGGGCTGAGGTGAGCTGAGCTGAGCTGAGGTAACATAAATCAAGGTTCTGTTTCCCTGAGGAGATTAAAATCATTTGGAATGAGTTGCCTCATTTTTCTTCCTCTCTTCCTGTTGCATTGCTTCATAGTGGTTTCATGTTGCTGTGCATCCTGAGTTCTTCCTCTATCTCTTTACTTGAGGAAAGTATCTTGCTGCCTTTCCCAGTTGACTTACCAATTTCTGCTAAGAACCCTGGATTGATTTCTTTACTGTTCATTAGGGTTCAGTATTCTAAAATATTTTCTTTGCCTAAACACTCTTCAAATGTGAAATTGTACCCCAAAGAGAATACATGTCTGCTTAGTCTAATAATGTAGTAAGTAATATCAATGAGCCACTGTGGATTAAATTCATAAAAGAAATGGAGGAAAGGCAACAATTTTATATAATATTGCTTTAGGAAAGTTTTCAGAGAGAACCAAGATATAAAAGATTGTCTGTCATATATCTGGACAAGGCCGAAGTCTAACTGAATTACTTGAGAAGTTTACAGCAAAATGCTTCTAGATTCAGACAACTCAATATGTAAAGATAATATTAAAAGAATTAGCTAAAGAGGCCAGTTTCTACATACTTGACAAGCATCATGAAAACAAAAGTGAACATCTAAAGTTATGACATATCCCGCTGCTAAGAGATAGCTTCTGGATTATATCTAAGCAACTTCTCTACTTCTAACATAATTATAATATGTATAAGAAAGTTTTGAGGACGTGCATGTGCCAGAATCTAGGAATGCAAAAAAAAAAAAAAAAACAAAAAACCAAAAAACAAAAAAAAAAACTATCTTTTGGAAATTTTGCAGACAAAATAGGGGTTTGAGCAAGAGATAGCAAAAGAGCAACTCCTCAGTATTCTGAAGCTCCAATGCATATATTTAATGATACTACCCATGCAGTTATCAACAAGGTTATTATGATGACCCCAGGTAAACACAAATAAATGCTGATATCTATTAATATCTATTTCAATTCACACTTCATGAGAAAGATTGTGTTTCACTAGACTTTGAACACAGTAGTGAGAAACCCCAAACTCATTTCTGTAGAACTTGAATGTTGCCTTAATAATCAAATAAATACCTTCCTGTTTAATGCTTAATCAGAATCTCATTAATTTATTTTACATCATTCAAATTTTGAAGAGATTTGGAACCAGCTTACAGTTCTTAAAGTGGTCTTTCTTAGGAAATAATAAAAAAGTGCTAGAGTCTTGGCAGAATTCCAATAACTGAAACTCAACTTGTTAAAAAGCTTAATATTTACACATTATGTAGTATAATATTTATACAAGGCAACAGATTGAGAGTATGGAATTCAAAATAGAATCAATATTGACTTAGAAGTATAGTGTGATAATCATTAATCATGGAAAATTTGGGGTTATTTAATACAGAAATGGATTTTGAAATATAAACAGAGCTCAGTATGTGGTTCTAGTTTGTACTTACTTGAGTTTTAGATTCCATGGCAGCACATTTTGTATTCTAGCTTATTATTGATTACACCATAAATTAAATACTTATAAAAATGTGACCTCAGTGCTCTACAGGTCCACTAAGCTTAAAGATATTGATGTCAGTAGGGTTGCCAGAGGCTTTTCATTAAAAAGTCTGGAACTGAACTGGCTTAGAGATAGAAGGTAGGGAAAGTTACAAAACCATGAATCTAATAATGAAATATCTGTATGTAAGAATTTCTTAGTCTTCTTTAAACTATCTGGTACAAATTTCATCTTAAAATTTTATTGCATATATTTGTTGTTTGTGTACAATTTTGCACATGTGAAGACACCTATTTCTATGTACATATGGAGGTCAGAGGGCAACTTAATAAGGTCATTTTTCTTCTTCCACCATGAGGGTCCTGGGGATAGAACTCAGGCCATCTGGCTTGGCAGTAAGTGCCTTTTCTCAATTATCTGGCTGAAAGAGGATCATATACATGTGAAGAAATTGGGCTTTGAAAGGGTTAAATGAGCTACTCAAGGTCACTGAAGTCCTGTTATATAACTGTAAATTCATAAAACTAGAAAAAAACAATGAATTCAAAGATCACAACATTAAGAAACATAAGCCAGACTCATAATGACAAAGTTTATATTTTTTTCTCATATGTGGACTCTTTAAATAAAACAGCATAAAAGTTAAAAATAACTACCACAGTATGGGAATTGAATCAGATGGGATGTGTGTAGCTAATTGAAGAGAGGTGACAGTATGATCAAAGTATGTATTGTGTAGAAATAATAAGATAAAATTAAAATAACAAAGATAACTTGTACAAAAGGAGGTATGTTTATAATATATCATAACAATGCAAAATAGTGTGTTATCAGTGTTGTTGTATACACAGTTTCTAGGCAGATGTTCTTATGAAAATCTTATTGTATAAGATTACAGCAAATTATGTATAAGTTTATTCATCTATCAATGTCTCCTGATAGCTACTATAAGGTAGCCATATATAAGTACTCTTTCTTTAAAACCTTAGAGTTTTACTAATCTTTGGTAGCCATAAGTGACTTCATTATGATACTAGTCACCTTTACATTTCATTAACAAGCTCCATATCTTTAACTAGGATTCACAGTGTTCTACCACCTGGAGATAGTAACCTTCAAGTGATTTTTTTTTTACCTATTTGTAGATAGACAGACAGACAGACAGACAGACAGACAGATAGATAATAGAGGATGCCCTAGATCTAATATTACTAGAGTTCTTGGTAATAGTGGTACAAAAGGCTTTCAAGAGCTAGCTAGAGAGAGAAGTAAAATGGGTGATACTTAGTTTCTTCCAAAATATTTAAAAATAAGGCTCTTAGGAGTTCTGTGAAAAAATAGTAGGAAATTCAAGTCTGGGTATTTTAAAGCGTTAGGCTTGTATGGGGAAAGACTAAATAAATGTCCTTTCATGCCCCATCACAGCTGTGCAAAACACCAATTTAGCCAACTTGTAAGGTTAGTGAGATCCCTGGAGCTGATCTTGCCATTTGTCAGAAAAGATGTTTCATATTGATTGGAGGGTTGGGCAGTTTAATTTTGTGTCTCCTGTGGCCTCTTTCACTCTGTGATACTCTGCTATGAATTGCAGATGCACATTTGCATGTGTGCATATACAAGTACCATTAACATTCAGCCCTATCATTGGTTTAATAGCCTCAGGTAGTGCCTACAAAATAACAGGAAGACAACCAGTTACAATGAAAGCATTCTGTCAATCACATGGCCATTTAGTTTTCATATCCTTCTTTATTTAATAACTCTTTCTGACTTGTGACAAACTATGGGCTTTCCTTGGAAGACTTCCAAGTTATTTATTTCCTAAACTAATTCTGCACAGTCTGGAATACCTCAGCCTTTTTCACACAGAGACGATTGCCTACAGACACTAAGTCCTATTTAGATTTTAGTAATTCATGAACATTTTAAAGGAAACTTTCCAAACACATTATATCTGCTTGACTTCTGGTTTAAAACCCACAGGACTATGGGGATGCTGCTTTTACTTTCTCTTACACCTTCCATTTCTCTCATGAAACAGCAAGTTAAAATACTTGGATAGGGTTAGAAAACCCAAAGGATTGCACAGGAAAAAAAATACTAGATGAAGAGTTTGAAGACCTTATTTCTGTTCTAAGTCAAGTCAATAACCAGCTGGATGACATTAGGCATTTCTTTTCTCTTTATTGTACTTGATCTTCTCTATAATTAAAAACTATAGCTTGAATATAAATATCTTCTAAAGACTCTTTGATTGAACTTGGTTTCATATTCAGTTTTTCTTCTGTCTTTACATTCCTGGTTTGACCTATAATAAAGTGGTCTTTACAGGTTTGTGATGCTTTTCTGGAAAGTCCTTCTTCAGTTGGAAATTATAAAATTATCTACAATGATCTACTGTCACTGAACCATCTTATTAATCAATGAAATTGATGGGTTTTTGTTTAAGGACATATTAGTGAAAGAGTAGTCACTGATTTAAACTACTGTAGTATTTAAGCATGATAAATTCATCATTGATTGTTGTGTCCAATTATAATATAAGAGACTAAGCATAGGCCCACTTATCTTGAGAAATTAAGGATTTAGTTATTTTAGGTAATTTAAATACCTGAATCAGTCTCTTAAGCTTCTAAAATATGAATAGACTACCTTTAGGGTCACTTTTGGATGTTTATTTTTATGTAGGTTTACTAAGTAATAGTGACAATATATCTCTATATAAGTGGAGGTTTTCCTTATCTTCTCCATCTGTCAGAGATTTATTTTTTGTCTTGCTGCAATAAAAGGAAATATCAGGTATAAAGCTAATTATTTTCAACAGATTCCACCTTTGTATCTTATCTGAAGGCCATAGAAATTCTTGGAAATACTTACTGTTTACAAAAGACAGCTTGGAGAGCCAAAACAGCTTAATCCACTATCCACAAGTATTAAATGAAAGACATGTAGTGATGATATGACATAAACCACTATTTTTCTTCTAGCTTGAACAGTATGTGGTAATCAATTATTGTTTTATTTTAAATGACACTCTTTCATTTTGCTACAGATTGACTGGCAATTTTTCAAGCAAATATCAGTAAAGTGAGAAAATTTAAAAGTTATGTGTGAAGTGAATGTGGAGAAGATATAGGAAAACAGCTACCAGTGGCTTTTGTGAATCAGTATTTTCAGCTCCTATAAATGTCTTTGGTTTAAAAATAAAAATAAACTAAGAAACAACAAAACAAATATAAAATAATTTATAATTACATGAAGTTTCCAGTTAGAAATAGTTGTCATAAATTGTTCACCCTAGTTTTTGCATGTAAAAATGACTGTAAATACAAATACAGAACCTGGGTTAGTGCTTAGAATCATGGGCTATTTCAGAAAATATGAATCACCTCTGCATACCAATATATTCTGTGTGATGTGCATTACGAAAAATTGTAGGAACCATGATTTTTAGCAACTACTTAGTCTATTTTGTTTTACTAGTTTTCTATGCACCACTGATACTCAAATGAGTAAGTATTAATATGTTCATAATATGCAGTGCAATGCCTCCATACTGTATATTTGGTTAAAAGTATATTAAGCATATTATACAAGCAGAGCTCAACACCATACATGTAGTTAAGATCAGCAATGCAATAATTAGATAATATAATAATCTTAAAAGTAAACCCTGGCATATGAATCCAAAGTCCAAGTAAAAATGGGATTAAGGAAACAGAGTAGAAAAAATAGCAGATAATAAAAGTGAACCACACATCATTACAATCAATGTGGAGGTACAAAGATGTTTTGTTGCTTAGAGTTAGAACACTGGAACAATGCTATTTAAGCTTTATGTGACTAAACTCTGCTGGGTATAGATAAAATGAGAACTAACAGATATAAGCCAATGTTTGAATTGAAATTTTCTACTAGTAATATTTTACAAAGTATAAAAAGGTAGAATCTGTATCTTTTGGTTACCAAATATCTGAGAAAATATCATGACAACATGATGATGATCATGGGAAAAACTTTTTCATTGTTGGTGGGAATATAAACTGGTTCAGCCACTCTAAAATGCAGTATGGCAGTTTCTCAGAAAACTGGGAATAAATCTCCCCAAAGACCTAGCAATACCACTACTGGGCATATACTCTAAAGATGCACATTCACCCCCAAAAGCACTAGTTCAACTATGTTCATAGCAGCATGATTTGTAATAGCAAGAACCTGAACACAACCAAAATGCCCCTCGACTGAAGAATGCATTAATGAACTGTGGTACATCTACACAATGGAGTACTACTCAGGAGTAAAAAAAAAAATGATATACTATAATTTGCAAGAAAATAGGTAGATTTGGATAATATCCTCCTGGGAGAGGTCTTACAAACTCAGAATAATAAGCAGGGGATGTACTCACTCATTGGTGGACGTTAATCAAAAACATTCTTATTTCATTGAAACAGTATGGGTGAAGTAATTTAAAACACACACACACACACACACACACACACACACACACACACATACACACACACACCAAAAAAAAGAAAACTACTGGTTTGACTATAGAAGAGTTGCTTAGCAGAAACTTGTAGTGGCCATAGTGCATCTGTTGTCATTAGTTGTGTGACCTACTGTGCTTTCTTCATATGTATCTGAGCCTTAACTGGCTTGAGGAGCTTTAGATTTGATCTGTTATGTTTTTTTGTATTTTAGTGAAAAGAGAAGTTTTATTTTTATATGTGATTTTTTTTAGCTATCCTGAATTTTTTGCTTTTTTATATGAAATTTGATATTGATTTTCAGAAAATAATATAAGTAAAAAAGAAATATATTTTTGTATATTTATAAAAGCATAATTAACATGGCTATAAGTTTGGTTATCACATAAGATTATTTGTATTTTTAATTATACATTATAATTTTAAAGGAATTGTAGAAGCATATTTTAAACAAGGGTAAAATACATATATTATATATCCCTACATATAAGTTTTACATATATATATATTATAACAAACTGGGGGATATCTTTCTGTATGCTATGAATATCATTGTTTAATAAAGAAATTGTTTTGGCTTATGGCAAGGCATCTTAGAAGCTGGTAGGAAATTGGGAAATCTGAGCATAGATAAAGGGGAAGGAGGGCAGAGTCATGAGAGAAGTGATCCAGCCATCCAAAAATAAAAATAAAATAAAAGCCACGGGCTACATTAGAAGACAAATTACTAAAAATAGGTTATGATAAGAGAGAACAAACTAACAGTAAGCCCTATCCATAGGTCAAACAACATATAATCAACATAAATTTCTAAGTCTTTTTGCGGGGACTAAGCAGCTATAGGCAAGACCAAACCATGTGGTTAGGCTCGGCCAAAACCTTCTACTACAATTAAGTTTCAGTTTCATATGTAGATATGAAATTCTAAAGCTATAAAAAAGCATAGTATCTGATTTAGATTTTAGATAAAATTATTTCGTCTATCACAACTCCAAACATGCACAGTTTGCAGGCTCAAAATTTACATTATAATCTACAACAAATACCAAATATTGCATGTGCAATGACAGTTAAAATATCTAAACAGAGTAAAAAATCTAAAAGCAAGCAAATAGTAACCTGACATTCATTAAATGAACACATTTTGTTTTTACCAGTGGGAAAAAAAATACACATTGGCGCTCTCAGACAAATTAGAATGCATATCATATCAGATTACATGTCATGGACTTTCTGACTACTTCTCAAACCTTATTCAAATATTCCTTCCTCTCCTTCCATATTCCCACAGCCCTCTGCAAGGGACCTCAAATACACAATAGATACTGAAGAATCTCTGTTACCTTTTTCTTGGGTTGCCTATATGATTTCTGCTATTGTAGCAAACACTCGAAACTCACATTAGTGCCAGCCTACTTTAAAACTGATATTTTACTATAATGTTAATGGATCATTGACTCATCAGCTACAGAAAGCAAAGACTTTTAAGCACCTTCCTCTCAACATGATCAAACATCATAGCTACAAGCAGTAGTATGACACACGATTTTACCAAAATTCTTCTCAAGAAGCAGAAGGAGCCTTTACAAACTATATACCAATGAAAAAACAAATAATGAGAGAATAAAGTAAACATAAATTTCCATATTTTATAGGTTTTGAACAAGTTCAATATTTTCAATTTTATGATGATATACACTAAAAACTACATAAAATATGATTACATGAGGCATTGTTGCTTCTAATCTTGTTATCATCTACTCTGCTTCCTATCATTAGAGTTAACAACTTATTATTATCTTGTTTCTTTGTGTTTACCTATATTCTATAAGTGTTCTTAGTGTCAACTTGAACTTGCCTCATTCATAATTCTTTTTAAATGAATCATGGTTGATGGCAATATGAGCAGCTAGATTTAAATCTTGATTTATTTTAAGAGTGTATGTGGATGTTCTGTCTAATAAAAAATGGTTGCATGGATCCTGAGGAGATGAATTATGGAGGAGGAAGTGACAGGATTTAAATACTTGTGATGGCTATAAAGAACTTTGTAGTTTGTTTGAATTCTGGCTTGAGATAGAATTCAGTTTGAGTGTTCTGTGATAGTGTTAGTTCACGAGATTATGTTGTTGCGCTTTTTATAGTTAGCCTTGTGTTGGTCCCATTCAATGCCTTCTTCAACCTTACTGCCCTGGAGAGATAGGCCTAATACTTTGCTAAGTGTCCTCAGTATGGTTGGTCTTCTGTACTTATATTATTACAGCGTGATCTGTTTTTGTTACTTATCCAGAGTCCACGGCATTGGCATCTACAACCAACATCCTCCAAATTATTCTCTTTTGAGTTTAAAAAATTACCTGAATTATTTTCTCTTTATGTTCATTAACTACTAGAAGTGTTTTCCAAGTTAAAAATCTTATTGTAACCTTCAGGCTACTCATAAATGATACTTTTATAAGGTGTTTTATTTTCAGTTAAATATAAGACAATTTCAATAACTACTTAATTTAAAACAATATTTTCTCAGAAATAGTATTCTTAATTACTTTTAAGCTAAGGAAATTAATGCCCTTAAGGAGCAGTTTATAATTGACAATTTTAAACTGACCCTGTTCTTATGTCTCAACCAAACCCTTTGATCCACAAGCAATCATAAATTTACCCAAGCAAATTCTACCCCATGCAAGCCTAACTTTAGACTTCTGTCTCTATAGGTGGGGCACCTCTCTCCAGAAAAATGACTTAAATGTGATACGAGGACAACAGAAAAAACCTTGGGCACAACAAGGATTCCAGGCTTGTTTTCACCTGCGGTGAAAAATAACATATTTTGACCTTACCTTCTTGCCCTGAGAAGATGTTTGACTAAAAGCAGAAAAGTCCCCTATTGGGAGTTGAGTTGCAGTAACCAAAATTCACATATCCTCACTCTTAGTATTTCTGAGAGAAGTGTATTTGAAAACAAAATTACCTAAATGTTAATTAATAAAGAGGATGTCATACTTGAACAATGAGGGTCAATAAACTTATATATGATTGTCATAAAATGTCAAAACATCTGGGCATGTCCCCGTAATTGCAACATGGCATTGGCAGAAGCAGGCATATGATAAATTCAAAGCCCTCATTGGCTGCTTAACAATTTCAAGGCAAGAGTGAAGTACATTAGATTGTGTCTCAAAAAACAAACATGTGAAAAATAAATATAGTAAAATGCAGAATGTTACCATAGGAACATAGAAGTTCATGTGAAAATGAAGTTGGATGCTTCTCTAACTCCAGGAAAGATCAAAGATGGACCACAAATTATTATAAACTTGAAAGGAACTAATCTCCTTTATAGCCATCAGTGGGAACAAACCAACCTGTCAATGCCTTGATTTTAGGTATTCAGTCTCCATAGCTAGGACATTACAAATGTGTACTGCTTAAATACCAACAGTTGTGCTGCTTTATAATGATAAAACTATCAAATGAATATATCTCAAGACACCCTGACCACTTTTAAAGCTATATCACAATGAAACACTTGGCCTCAGCAGCTAGGTGTAGATGATCTAGCCTTTGGGTTTGTCCTTTGTATAGCATATTATCTACCCTCTGCCCTTTGATTAAGCATAGCATTCTTCTGGGTTTCCAACTCCAGTATTTCATTCATGCTCTGTCTGAAAAAACTCATAGTTATTAAAAGAAACTGTTGCAAGAGAAGAACATTGCATTTCTGCTTCACATTTATCTGTAAATGTACCACATTCAGTGTTCAACCTTGCATACATTCAGTATTCAACCTTGCATACATTCAGTGTTCAACCTTGAATACATTTTTGACTAAATGAATGAGCAAATGACAGACATATTTTCTGCCCAAGTTCAATGACATATGTTGATACATGTTTATTCATGTATTAATTAATGAGTCTAATCAATAAACATTTACTGGTTGACTACGTTATACTAGGTACCATACTAGGTCCTCATGAGGGAAATATGACAAATAGAAGCTTTCAAGAAATTTATAGCTGTGAAGGAAGTTAAAAACTATTCCAAAATAAGATCAAGGAAAGGTAATGCAGGAATAAAGCCATGGAAAGTCTCCAGTTTACTTGGGATATGAAGAGAAATCATGAAGCTGTTAGCCAGCTGGGTCTTGAGCAGTATGAGCGGTCACATGCTTCACATGGTAATAATAAATACTCATGAACCAAATGTCTCTAAAGAAGATCCCATGGCACAAATGTGGAAGACTGAAAAAGAAGTTATAAGCACAACTAAGATCAGTGCCACTGATTGTTTAATGGCTGTTTGTTGACAATGGCCTAAAATCTTCATAAGGAAAAAAGTTTCTGTTCTTTGGGGAAATTGAAAACTAAGAATTGGTCTTTGTAAATGTTTGAGTCCAGTGACATAACTTTGACTTCACTTGAAACAAAAGAAATGGACAACTTTACTGCCAAAAGAAATGGACAACTAAGATAAATATGTAAATGGTGGACTCATAAAGAATATAAGAGATATTCAAGGCAAAACATTTACTATTTCCTACATTATAGCACATTGTCTCTCAACATGGTCAGTTATCAGTCACTGTTATCCCAAACTGGTTTGAAATAAAGCATTTGTGCAGTTATGCTGCATTGATGTCAGCTAGGGGAACATAAAAATCTCCATGAAGGTGGATAATTAATGTGTAAATCAGAGTTCAATCACTATAATAGAAATAGCCCCACTGAAAATATGCTTGTTAAGCAAACTAACATTAGAATCCAAAGGAAGGCAATGAAGGAGGTAGAGTATATAATGCTAATTACAAATGATAATCAGGAACAATTTGAGCAGTTTGTTCTTCAACAGAAGATGTTGTCAGAAATACTAGTAAGAAAGTTGTGACCAATATGTTGCAACAGATTCCTTCTGTTCTGATAAATTCTTTCTGTTTCACTGGAATGTGTGGAAGTACTGTTTAGGTGTTAAAAACACAAATTAAAACAACACGTTCATTTTTGAAACATGGCATATAAAGGATTCCAGTGACAGTGTTGTGATTAACAATAGTTTTTCCCCCTAATTAGGCTTCTTGCTTTTATTGAAATCCTTCAATTAATTTGCATTTACTATCTAAAAAGCCCTGAATAAAAGTGGACAATGTCTTATAATTTAATAAATTAATAACATATATTTTAAACAAAATAATTTGCATACATCATTGAAGAATTAGCACTTTCTATTTCTGTCAACATTATAATCATTCTCATTAGCACTACTTATGATAGTGTAGGGTGGAAATATTTTCTTCCCCTCTACTATACTAACTAAACAGTGAGAAAACTCTATATACAAATATTGCCACAACACTTTATTTTTTTTCCTTTTTTATTAATTATTTGGTGATTTTACATCATGTACTCCATCAAAATCAGTTAGCAGTCCTCTCTCTCCGGTTCATGCCCACACATATGATTTCCCCATTTAAAATAAAGTCCATTTATGCTGCTCATTTAGTTACTGGAGAATAATTAAACTCCCTGTGGCCAGACCCTTAAAGCAAATGAGACCTTTGTCACCCACACACCTGCCAGAGGCCATCAATGCAGAAGTGAGGTAATGTAACATTTAGCTATGTTCTAGCCTTGAGCTCTTGTATACAATAACATCTTTGTTTTAAATCCACTAATGAGTGAGTACATAATCTGATCATCTTTCTGGGTTTTTGATACCTTGTTCAGGAGGATATTCTCCAAAACTATCCATTTGCCTGCAAATTTTAGGATATACTTTTTCTTACTGCTGAGTAGTAATCCATTGTGCAGATGTAGCACCGTTTGTTAATCCACTCTTCAGTTGAGGGGCATTGAGGTTGTTTCCAGGTTCTTGCTATTACGAATAATGCTGCTATGAAAATAATTGAGCTAATGCTTTTGGGGTGCCAATGTGCATCTTTAGGATATATGCCTAAAAGTGGTATTGCTGGATCCTTGGGGAGACTGACTTCCAGTTTTCTGAGAAACCTACATACTGCATTCCAGAGTGGCTGTACAAGTTTACACTCTAACCAACAATGTAGTAGTGTTCCCCTTGAACTGCATCCTCTCCAGTATAGGCTGTCATCTGTTTTTGATTGTCCTATTCTTACAGATGGAAGGTGGTATCTCAAAGTTGTTTTGAATTGCATTTTTTTGATGACTAAAGAAGTTGAGGACTTATATGTAATTCTTCTGTTGAGAATTCCCTTTTAAGTTCTGAACCCCATTTTTGATTGGGTTATACAAGGTTTGGGGCTCCAGTTTCTTGAGTATATATTTTAGAAATAAGTCCTCTGTCACCTGTAGGGTTGGTGAAAGTCTTTTTCCCTTTTGTAGGTTGCCATTTTGTTTTAATAACTGTGTCCTTGGTCTTACAGAAACTTCTCAGTTTTTGGAGGTTCCACTTATTGATTGTTGTTCTTAGTGTCTGTGCTACTGGTTTTGTATTTAGGAAGTGGTCCTCTGTGCCAATGCAATGGAGGGTATTTCCCAGTTTCTTTTCTATCAAGTTCAGCATAGCTGGTTTTATATTGAGGTCTTTGATCCACTTGAATTTGAGTTTTGTGCAGGGTGATTGGCATGGATCTATTTGCATTTTTCTACATACTGCCATCCAGTTGTGCCAACACAATTTGTTGAATATACTATCTTTTTCCATTGAAAAATTTTGAACTCTTTGTCAAAAATCAGGTTTTCATAGGTGTGTGGGTTAATGTTGGCATATTCAATTCGACTCTATTTATCCACAAGTCTGTTTTTATGCCAGTACCAGGTTGTTTTTATTACAGGAGCTCTATAGTATTAACTTAAAGTCGGGGATGGTGATGCCTCCTGATGTTCTTTTGTTGAGTAAAATTGTTTTGGCTATTTTAGCTTTCCTGTTATTCCAAATAATATTTAGTATTGCTTTTTCAAGGTCTGTGAAAAATTGTATTGGGATTTTGATGGGAATTTCATTGAATCTGTAGATTGCTTTTGGTAAGATTTCCATTTTTACTATTTTGATCCTACCTATCCAGGAGCATAGAACATTTTTCCATTTTCTGATATCCTCTTAAAATTTTTATTTCAGTGATTTAAAGTTTTGTCAGACAGTTCTGTTACTTCTTTGGTAATAGTTACTCCAAGGTATTTAATGCTATTTGAAACTATTATAAAGAGTGGTGTTTCACTTATTTCTTTTTTAGCCCTTTTATCTTTAGTGTATTGAATGGCTACCGATTTCTTTGAATTAATCTTGTATCCTGCTACATTGCTGAAGGTGTTTATCAGATGTAGAAGTTCCCTGGTAGAATTTTGTGGGTCACTAATGTATGCAATAATATCATCTGCAAATAGAGATAGTTTCACTTCTTTTCCAATTTGTATCACCTTAATCACCTCGTTTTCTTATTGCTTTGGCTAAAACCCTGAGAAGTATATTGAATAGATAATGGCAGAAGAACAGCCTTGTCTAGTTCCTGATTTTAGTGGGATTGCTTTGAATTTCTCTCCATTTAGTTTGATGTTGGCTGTTGGATTCTTGTAAATCGCCTTTATTATACTTAGGAATTTTCCCTGTATTCCTGATCTCTCCAGGACTTTTATCATTAAGGAGTGTTAGACTTTGTTAAAGGATTTTTGAGCATCTAAGATCATATGTTTTTTTCTTCAGGTTTTCATATGATGGATCACTTTTGTATTTTTTTTATGTTGAACCATCCCTATATTTCTGGGATGAAGCTGACTTGATTGTGGTGGATGACCTTTTTTATATGTTGTTGTAATTGGTTTGCCAGAATTTTGTTGAATATTTTTGCATCAATGTTCATGAGGAATTTTGGTCTGTAGTTCTCTTTCTTAGTTGCATTTTTGAGTGTCTTTGGTATCAGAGTGATTGTGGCTTCATAAAAAGAGTTTGGTAGTGTTCCTTCAGTTTCCATTTTATGTAACAGTTTGTTGATTATTGCTATTAGTTATTCTTTGAATGTCAGGTAGAATTCTGCAGTAAAACCATCTGGTCGTGGGCTTTTATTTATTTGTGAAACTTTTAATAACAGCATTAATTTCCCTTGGTGTTATAGGTCTGTTTTACCTGTTCTTGATTTAATTTTTGTAATTGGCACTTATCCAGAATTCTATCCATTTCTTTAGGTTTTCCATTTTAGTAGAGTATAGGTTTGCAAAGTATGACCTGATAATTCTTGGGTATCTACCATTATGTCTCCCTTTTCATTTCTGATTCTCTTAATTTGAATACTCTGTCTTTTGGTTAGTTTGAGTAAGTGTTTATCTATCTTCATGACTTTCTCAAAGAACCAACTTTATGATTTATTAATTCTTAGTATTGTTTTATTTGTTTCTATTGTACTGATTTGATTTCAGCCCTATATTTAATTATTTCCTGTGGTCTACTCCTTCTAGGTGAGATTACCTCTAATTGTTCTAAAGCTTTCAGCTGATTTGTTAGGTCTCTTGTATGAGATTTCTCTTGTTTTTTCATATAGGCATCTAGTGCTATGAATTTTCCTGTTAACACTGCTTTCATGGTATCCCATAATTTCAAGTATGTTGTGGATTCATCTTCATTAAATTCTAGAAAGTCTTTGATTTCTTTCTTAACTTCTTCTGTGACCCAGAAATGGTTCAATGTAGAAATGTTCAGTTTCCATAAGTTTGTAGACTTTCTGTGATTTCTGTTGTTGTTGAATTCTAACTTTAGGTCATAGTGGTCTGATATGATACAAGAGGTTATTTCCATTTTTTCTAATTATTAACATTTGCCTTATGACCAAGTATGTGGTCAATTGTAGAGAAAGTTCTGTGGGGTGCTAAGAAATACATATATTCCTTTGTTTTTGGGATTAAAACTTCTGTAAATATCTATTAAGTCTATTTGCTTCATAATATCTGTTAGACTCCTTATTTCTTTTTCAATTCTTTGTCTGCTTGACCTATATTTATGGTTGTGAGCCTAGCCTTTAACGGCTGAGCCATCTCTCCAGCCCTGCTTGACCTATCTAAGGGTGAAAGTGAGTTAGTTATAGAAGTCTCCCACTATTAGAGTGTGACATTTGATGTGGGGTTTAAGCTTTAGTAGTGTTTCTTTTACATATGTAATGCCCTTATATTAGGTGCATCAATATTCTAGATTGAGGTCTCATCTTGGTTGACTTTTCCAGAGACAAATGAATAATGTTTATCCTGATCTCTTTTGATTGATTTTACTTTGAAGTCTTCTTTGTTGGATATTAGGATAGCAATACCAGCTTGTTTCATGGTGCCATTTAATTGGAAATTTTTTTCCCAACCCTTACTCTGAGCCTGTATTTGTCTTTGGAGTTGAAGTGTATTTCTTGTATGCAGCAGAACGTTGGCTTTTGCTTTTGTATCCATTATGTTAGGGTTTGTCCTTTTTTGCAGTTGATAATACATTATATTGTTAAAAGATTCTGAGATTGTTCTTGCCACACACAAAAAAAGTGATGGGAACTACTTTATGTGAGTTACGTAGATGTAATCTTTTCACACTATCTGTCTACACAAGTCTCTATTTTTATAGGTGAATTGCATTTATTGATATTAATGACCATTGATTGTTATTTTCTGTTATTTTTGGTGGTAGCTTCTGTGTATTTCCTTTCTTTAGGCTTTTCTTCTGTGGGATAATCAATTATTTGTGATTTCATGAGTATATCTGGGATCCTTAGGTTGGAGTTTTCCCTGTAGTGCTGGATTTGTGAATAGGTAGTGTTTCAACTTGCATTTGTAGTGAAATTTCTTGTCTACTCCACCTATGGTGATTGATAGTTTTGCTGGTTATAGTAGTCTGGATTGGCAGCCATGCTCTTTTACTGTCTGTTTAACTTCTGACCAGGACATTCTTGCCTTCATTGTTTCCATTAAATAGTCTGGCATTATTCTGATGGTTCTGCCTTTGTAGATGAGTTGGCCTTTTTGTTTTGCAGCTCTTAATATTTTTTCACTTTCTGTATGTTTTGTGGCTTGATTGTTATGTGGCAGGAAGACTTTTTTGGGGGGCTAATATATTTGATGTTCTGTAACCTTCTTGTATCTTCACAGGCATTTCCTTCTTTAGCTTGGAAAATTTTCTTCTATGATTTAATTGAGTACATTATCTGTGCCTTTGAGTTGATATTTTTTTCCTTCTCTTTTTTATTATTTTCAAGTTTGGTCTTTACATGGTGTCCCAAATTTCCTGAATGTAGCTTTTTTGGTTTTGATATTTTCTTTGAGTGATTTATCTATTTCTACTATTGAGTTTTCCACTCCAGAGATTCTCTTGGATTCTGTTGGTAATGCTTGTATCTGTACTTCCAGATAGTTTCTCCAGATTCACTATCTCATCCTTTGCCTCCTTTTGTGCCTTCTTTATTGTTTCTCTTTCAATTTTTAGTTCCTGGAATTATTCTTTCATTTGTTGGAATTCTACTTCTTGACTTTCTTTTTTTTTTTTTCTTTCAAGGATTTGTTCATCTTTTCCAATTTTTTATTTTTTTTCTTCTATTTCTTTGAGGGTCTTTTTAATATCCTCCTTCAAGGCTCTTATCATCTTCATAAAGTTGTTTCATTCTGTTTTCTTTTCATTGCTCTCTTCATGCCTTGGCTTTGTAGAGCCATCAGCTTCTTCTGGTGGTGCCTTGTTGATCTTTCTATTGTTATAGGTATTCTTGCACTGGTGTCTGCCCATTGCTTTCCTGGTTCACTCTTAGTCAGATCTTAGTGGGATCTTAGTCAGTTGTGGCTATAGGGTTTGTGTGTCTCTTGTCTGCTCTGGACATGGAGTCTGAACGATTTCTTGCTCTGGTCAGGCCAAGGGATCCTCACTGTCTGAAGTCACCTAACCCCACTCTACCCAGGACACCACAGGGTCACAGTGTTCAAAGTAATGTTGGTGACTCTGTGATGACACAGCTTGCCTTGGAGGCAGAGCCCAGCCATCTGTGATGTGACCCTCAGGATTGCTGGGGAAGTCTTCTCCCAGCCCTGGTCCAATGGCTAATAAGACTCACATTTATTTATTCTTGAGTATACTAGAAACTGCAGGGTCAAACTTTGAATAGTGGAGAGAGCTAATCTAGAAACATGAAAACCTGGCTTCAAACCTCAGAATTGTGCCTTGAACCTATTATAAAGCCCATTACCCCTTTTGTAGTTATATTTCCTCATCTGTAAAATGAGGGCACCACAATTAGATGATTGCTAAAGTATCTTCCTGCTTTTGCTCTCCTAAAGATAAGTCTGTACTCTCAGCTCAGTAATACCACCAAAAGCTAATGTATATGGCAGAACTGAACTTTCAAGGTCTCATTGAATATGCATGTGCCCTGGGTTTTATTGCCCTACAAATGGACCTTGGAATTCCAATGTACAAAATGAAAGTTGGGTACATTTGAAATCAGATTTAAGAAGAAAATAAGGAGAATGTATGAGGGAAATAAGAGGTAAGAGAAGAAATTACTTTAACCTGAAAGTGGAAAGAAGTCATCTTCAGACTTTTCTTGATGACACTCAATGAATACTTAGAATAGCTCTCCTTGTTTTACTTTTCTCCTACATAAATAAATGGACTTTATCTGCTACTGTAGTAATAAAAGGAACAGAGATGGGTAAGATGACAGCACATTAAAAACTTCCATGAGAGAGAGACTTGCCATGTATAAGAGTGCTTTGCAGAAGCTTAGCTAGGAACCATTTCTTTCTGCCTTTTCATCTCAGCTCGTATGGGCACAGCTGACATAAGGATCTCAAAACATAAGAGGGGTAGGCACAAACCTTTGATTCCTTAACCAAAGAGTATATTTGGCTTTCGGTGGTCAAGGGTTTTATATCATCCTGATATAATGAATGCCATTATATCTAGGAAGAAATGTTGGAAAGGCATTTTAACTTGATAAGAGTTGATGGGCAATGAGTTAAGATTTGGGGCTGAATCTTTCAATTAGGAGATGGGATTTTATATTGATGAGCCTAATTCACTTTGTCCTTGACTCCTTAAATAAACACAGATTGGCCATCAATATGATTATTTACCCATTTCTGGCTTGAGATTTCTATGTTGACTTCACAGCTACACCCCAAAAGAAAAACAAATCCAATAATACATTTTCATGAAATCCTCAGGGGACAGACAGAATTTATTTCAGTCTCTGCAAGGTTCACAGGTTCAAACACAGCCTGCCTGAATTATAAGAAATTAAATTGAGTGGATAAAGAGGCCTTCATAATTATAAACTGCAGTAGGTATAATAAGAGGCTAAATACATAGCTGTGGTTTTAATTAGCTGGTGCTTCCAATTAGTAATGTTGGTTTTAGTTAGAAATCAGTGACATTATACACTGAAAACCTCATCACTATATATTTCATCATTCAATAGACTTCACCATGTGAAGCTTTCAAAACAACACCATGCTGAGCTTGAAAGGAAAAATGTTGGACAAATTTGGTTGCCATTCAGGATCAGTGGAACTCTATGGAGAGTAAATTCTTTCTTCACCAGAGATATTAGAATTAACTGTCCTTTGTTAGATGTGTTAAAAATAATGCAGAAGGCAGTTTTGCCTACAAGAGATAACACCCATGTGCATGCTCAATCTGCTATTCAAATTTGCCTCTGGAATTTTGTAGCTAATGAACAAATACAAAATGTAGACAAGAGCCTCCTAACAAATCAAACCAAGGGCTAAAACCCCTAAAGTGCCCTTTTGCTGGCCACTTGAAGGGCTGTCATGAAAGTGTAAAGCACATTTCCTTTTCTTCTCTCTTTCTTTTTTTTCCTTTAGGGCCTTTATTATGTCTTTGTCTTGGGAGAAAGAAGGTAGTTTGCAAAGTCAAGAGACAGAAGTACTTCAATTCTCTTTATGGGCAAATTAAATATAATCTATGGGATTGTCATTTTGAGTTGTCAGGTGCAAAAAGTGAACAGAGAGCTAGGAAACTGACATCATGCTCACATTTACTCAAAAGCAACTTTGGTTCCTGCTTTTGTGTTGAAAATCATCTGCTATGGAAAGCAAAAATAATGAATATTCTTTTCTACTGCAAAAAAAAATCTTACCACCTCTACAATGCTAAATACTGCTTGAAGTTGTTATTTGATCCCCACCTATGTAGGATTTGTATCTCACTCAGGGAGTAGAAGGGAGAACTAGAACTATAGAGAACATCTGAGACTACATAGGTTAGCTTTCAGTGTTTGGACATGACAGCAGTTTCGACCATTGAAGGCCCTATGTGGATCCAGGGAATGGGTAGGAATCCAAAGGTTTTTTTTGTTCGTTTGTTTTTCTGTCTTCACACAGTAATAACATTTAAAGGAAGTCATCAGGAGCTTAGTTATATGCTAAACATATTTTATATTGTGACATCTGGAAGTCTAGTTGAGTACCTTAGAATGTTGCACCATTTTAATGTGTAAAAACAAAGGTTGTTTATGCTGATGATATCCTTATAAATCAAAATACTGAGTTTGACAATCCCAAAATTTCTATGGAGAAGGGAAATGATTAAGTATATGAGCATCACATATTCCTTGTACATAAAACTGTATAGTTAATCCTCTAGACCATTGTTTTGCAACCTTCCTAATGCTTAGTCTCTTTAATACAATTCTTCATTTTGTGGAGACCTCCAACCATGAAATTATTTTGTTGCTGCTTTGTAACTGTAATTTTGCTACTGTTGTGAGTCACAATATCTGATATTCAGGATGGTCTTAGGTGACACCTATGAAAAAGTGATTTGACCTCCACAAAGGAGTTGGGAACCTACAGGTTAAGAAGCACTGCTCTAGACTCTTATTTTGTAGATGACAATTATGGTATTTTAAGTGAACTAGCTAACTAGGCTGCTGTATATTTTGTTTATGTTCTGACAAATAACGCATGCCTGGTGATCCTGTTGATCAGAGGGTGGACCTAGTCAATAGTTAACCATAGAGGTCAGGCAATGGTTGAACACACCTATAATCCTAGCACTTAGCAGGAGGAAGCCGAAAGATCAGGAGTTCAAAGATACACTGCTATACATAAGATTGATTCAGTCTAAAGGAGAAACAGAGCTGGGCTGTGATAGTGCAGGCTTTTAATCCCAGCACTATGGAGTTGGAGACATGAATATAAGGAGAATGGAGATAGGATTTTGTCTCATCTTTCAGTCTGAGGATTCATAGAGTCTTTTTTGGCTGCTGCTCTGCTTCTCTGATCTTTCAGAATTTACTTCAGTATCTGACTCTGGGTTTTTATTAATGATACTAATTGGGATCACACATCACTAGGCACTGGTGTTCATGATATATTCAAAACCACCAACTTCACTGTTATATTGATATATATATATATATATATATATATATATATATATAACCTCCTTTCTTAATCATGGCAATTTGTATGCTGGTTACAGAATTAAGTTTTAATATGTATTATTACTATACAAAAAGAAATACATACATTCCTTATGTTATAATATATAATAATGATAATCATCTACTAGCCATGTTATGCACATTTATATAATATTTATATAATTAAAATTTACTTCGGGATTTAAGATTTGTCCCATAATTTTGAATTTATATTTGAAACAGAATCTTACTTAGTAGCTATTTATGGCTGGCCTAGAACTCAGTATGTATGTCAAACTTGTCTCAAACTCATAGAGATCCTCTTAAACAGTATTCTATTGCTGTGAAGAGACACCAAGACCAAAGATACTTATTTTTCTGTGTCTTTTATATCACATATTTTGATCCTATTACTTTCCTCATCCATTCACACCTGCCCTCCAACCTGCACAACCTCCAAATAAAACAACATTACAAGAAAAAAAGAAAATAAAAGAAAAATTTTAAAAAGGGAAAATCATTTTAAATCTCATCATGGAAACTGCAGTGTCACATAGTGAGACATACCATGAACCCCACTGTCCATGTATCTTTACTTGCAAGTGTTCATTGTAGAGGCATTGGTCTTGTTTGAAGCCTGTGGTTTCTACTACCCTACTAATATTGAGCCCTCACTATGACTCCTCCTGGATATCTTGCCATTCCCCTGTGTTAGGTAGATCCTGCAGCTTTGGGTCTGCAGGCCAGGCCCTTTCACATGCTCCAACAGGTCATATATGGTATTGATAATAAGGCAGGGATAATAGGGCAAGTCAAGTCATATCCTTGGATCTGGATGGGACTGAGCAGTTCTAGGGTTGGTCTGCCAGATATAAAGTGTGAACAACTCTCTCATGCTTACAACTTTGGGGCTGTCTCACCTACATCTGCATTAACAGGATTGGTTCTACTATGTTACCCTGGTGAGGTGCAGAGCCTGCTCTCTCAAGTGTTACAGATGGTGGGGGTCAGGGAAAGCTCTTCTACTCTTATGACAGAGCCAGTCATTGATGGGTAGGCATGAGGGCATCATTCTACCACCCATGCTACCAAAAGACAGATGAATAATGAGGACACCTATCCCATGCTCACAACTTTGGAGCTGGTTCTCCCACAACTCTGCTAACAAGTTTTGCTCTATTGTGCTGTCTTGCTGAAGTACATTGCATGCTTTCACAAGTTTTGTAGCTGGTATGGGTCATAGAAAGGTCTGCTCTTATGACCATAGAGCCAAATCTTCCACCTGCTCCAGGCATTTCTCGGTGAAGAGTTGTGAGAGAATAGCAGCTTTCCCCTGCCCATGACGCCTACCAGACAGATGGGTAATGTGCACAGTTCTCTCATGTTCATACATCTGGGGATGGCTCACTCAGACCTGTGCTACAGTGTTCGCTCTCGTATACTGCCCTGGTGAGGAGCAGATCTTATTCTCCTGAGTGTTGTAGCTAGTGAGGAGAAATGGGAACATATCTCCCATACTTGGAACTTTGAGACTGGCCCACCCACATCTGAGTTAACAGGGATGGCTTATTTTGGTGCCCTGGTAAATTGCAAGACCTACTCACCAGAGTTGAAGGTTGAAGGGAACAGGGAGAGCTATCCCTGTCCTGTTATTCTCCTTCCTCAAAGAAACTCTTATAAGAGAAAACATTTAATTGAAACTTGCTTGCAATTTTAGAGATTTAGTACATTATCAACATGAAAGAGAACTGGGCTCCACATAGGCATATAGGATGCTGGAAAAGTAACAGAGTTCTACATCTGGATCCATGGTCAGTAGAAAGAAAAAGACACTGGACCTAGATTGACCTTTTGAAATCTCAAACCTCAACCTCTTTGACACAATTCCTCCAACAAGGCCAATCCTCGATATCTTTCTCCAGAATAGTGCCACTCCCTGATGACTAAGCATTCAATTATATGAGTATATAGAGGCCATTTTTATTTATAAAATAAGGTCTTTTTTATCCATGTATCTCTTGCTCCAACTCCCTTCCTCCTCCCAACCCCTCCCTGTGTGCCTCCAGCATCCCTCTTCCCCATCCCCCAACCCCTCTCCCAAAAGGGCAAAAAGTCCCAAGATGGATCAACTCAGTATCCACTCCAGGCAGGTCCGATTTCCTCCTAATAGCGTCATGACTGAGTTGGGTTTTCCTCTGGAGGTAATAGGCTCCAAAGTAACAGTCAATGCACAGAAACACAGTCTGATTGCTCCCCTTGAGGCTCCACATACTGCCCATGTCAGTGGACAGTTGTCTATCCTTGGAGGGCCAAGTTCCTTTTCCTGATAGGTCTCCCTGGCTGTTCTTAATTCAGAGAAATCTCCAGAGTTCTAGCCAGCCATCATTGTGAGAATTTTCTTCAGAGTTGCTATCCCCTTGCTCATAAAAATTCTCCTCCCCTGATAGAAGCTGAAACAGGAGCTCAGCCCGGTGCTCAGCCATGTATCCCTGCCTCTACCTCTATTCATTTTTGGATGTAGTTCTGTGGTGGCTTTTAGGATGCTTATTCATTTGATTATGGGGAAAGTTCTGTCTAAGCAACACCTTCATTATTGGTTGTATATCTAGCCAGGTCTATCCAGTGAGTTCTTGAAGGTTACCATAGCAACGAGTTTTTTCCAAAACCACATTGTCTTCCCCTATTAAGATTGCCTCTATTAGGTGGTGTCTGGAGAGCATGTCTCCACGCACTCTGTAGCAGACAGAGATAAACTCTGACTGCCACGGTCCCCCCAGCTACTGGTAAGGGAATTTGCACTGCTACCCACCTCCAACTGAGCAAATGGATAAGGACTGGGGACCCTGAAGGACAGGCTGAGACCCCACCCACAGGTGAGGAGGGTTCAGCAGGCCTGAGCACCTGTATCCCTGCCTGGGAGAGTTGAGTTCCAGTCAGTTCCGGTTCTGGGACTGGGTGATGTCTGGAGAGCATGTCCCCACACACTCTGTATCAGACAGAGATAAACTCTGACTGCCATGGTCCTCCCCAGCTGCTGCTAAGGGAATTTGTACAGCCACCCTGCCTCCAATTGGTCAAACAGAGAAAGATTGAAGACTTGAAATTCAGTCCCCTGCCCAGAGCAGAGGTAGAGATTGAGCAGAACTTTTCCTCAGAGGTGACAGGAGGTACAAAAGCCTGAGTGCCACAACTGATCAGGAGCCACCTAACTGTGAACCACTGAAGCCATGGGCAGACACCAGTGCAAAATTTTACATAATAATATAAAGAAAAACAAGGTAACTCCAGAAGAAAATGGCAATCCTACAAATCCAAGAACAGAACTGAGCAATGAAGAGCAAATAGGAGGAAGCAACACCAAAAATTCCTTTATGATGATCATTGAAGCTCTCAAAGAACATATGAAAAATTGTCTTAAAGAAATAGAAGAAAATACTAACAAAAATTGGAAGAGATGAACAAATCTATGAAAGAAAAATAAGAAAAAGTAAAGCAAAAAATTAAAGAAACATGGCAGGAACTAACAACTGAAATAGAAGCAATAAAAAAGGCACAAAATGAGGCAAAAAAGGAAATAGAAAACCTGAAGAAAAAAGCCGGAACCACAGATACAAGCATAACAAACAGAGTTCAAGAGATGGAAGATAGAATCTATGAAGTGGAAGACTCGGTAGCTCAAATAGATATATCAGTCAAAGATTACTAAAACCAAAAAAGCCATAACTCAAAAATGTTCAGGAAATCTGGGACACCATGAAAAGACCTAATTTGAGAAAAATAGGAATAAAAGAAGGAGAAGAATACCAACTCAAAGGCACAGATAATGTTTTCAATAAAATCATAGAAGAAAACTTCCCTAACCTGAAGAAGGAAATGCCTATAAAGAGACAAGAAGCTTACAGAACACCAAATAGACCTCCAAAAGAAGTCAGTGCACCACATTATAGTCA
Source organism: Sigmodon hispidus (assembly GCA_004025045.1). Lineage (NCBI taxonomy): Eukaryota > Metazoa > Chordata > Mammalia > Rodentia > Cricetidae > Sigmodon > Sigmodon hispidus. The sequence continues at coordinate 21,707 of PVIH01016185.1, read as the reverse complement.
AGCCACAAAACATACAGAATAAAGAAAAAAAATTAAGAGCTACAAAAGAAAAGGGCCAACTTACATATAAAGGCAGACCCATCAGAATAACACCTGACTATTCAATGAGAACGACGAAAGCTAGAAAGGCTTGGTAAGAAGATATACAGACGATAAAAGAGCTTCCACCCAAACGCAAAGGAATATACATATTTCTCAACTCCTCATGAACTTTCTCCAAAATTGACCACATAATTGGTCATAAAGCAATTATCAACAAATACAAAAAAATTGAAATAATCCCTTGTAACATATCAGACCACCAGAGCCTAAAGTTAGAGTTCAACAACATCAAAAATCGAAGAAAGCCTACCAACTCAGGAAACTAAACATCACTCAGCTGAACCATCTCTGGGTCAAGGAAGAAATTAAGAAAGAAATCAAAGTCTTCCAAGAATTTAATGAAAAAGAATCCACAACATATCCAAACATGTGGGACACAATGAAAGCAGTCTTAAGAGGAAAATTCATAGCGCTAGATGCCTACATGAAAAAATTAGTGAAATCCCACAATAGAGACCTAACAGCTCAGCTGAAAACCTTAGAAACATTGGAAGCGAACTCACCTAGAAGGAGTAAATGGCAGGAAATAATCAAACTTAGAGCTGAAATCAATACAATTGAAACAAAAAGAACAATACAAAGAATCAACGAATCTAAGAGTTGGTCCTTTGAGAAAGTTAGCAAAATAGATAAGCCCTTAGCCAAACTAATCAAAAAACAGAGAGAGTGTTCAAATCAACAAAATCAGAAATGAAAAGGGGGGCATAACAACAGACCCCCTGGAATTCCAGAGAATTCGGAGATTATATATTGAAAATCTGTATTCCACAAAAATGGAAAACCTAGAAGAAATGGACAGCTTTCTGGACAGGTACCATCTACCAAAAATAAATGAAGGTCAGATGAATTACCTAAACAGGACTATAACCCTTAAGGAAATTGAAGCTGTCATTTAAAAGCTCTCCAAAAATAAAGGCCCTGGTCCAGATGCTTTCAGTGCCGAATTCTACCAGACATTCAAAGAATTACTACTGTTACACCTCAAACTATTTCACACAGTGTAAACTGAAGGAATATTGCCAAATTCCTTTTATGAGGCCACAATTACTCTAATACCCAAGGCACTCAAAAACACAACAAGGAAGGAGAATTACAAAACAATTTCCCTCATGAATATTGATGTGAAAATTCTCAACAAAATTTTGGAAAACCATATACAACAATGTATAAAAATAACATCCACCATGACCAAGTAGGCATCATCCCAGAAACGCAGGGCCGGTTTAACATATGAAAAACTGTATATGTTATCCATCATATAAACAAACTAAAGGAACAAAACTACATGATCATATCCTTAGATGCGGAAAAAGCCTTTGACAAAATCCAACACTTCTTTGTGATTAAAGCCCTGGAGAGATCAGGAATACAAGGAGAATACCTAAATATAATAAAGGGGATTTACAAGAAGCTGACAGCCAGTATCAAACTTAATGGAGAAAACACAAAGCAATTCCACTAAAATCAGGAACTAGACAAGGATGTCCTCTCTCCCCTTATCTATTCAATATACTTCTCGAAGTTTTAGCTAAGGCAATAAGGAAATGAAAAGAAATTAAGGGGATACAAACTGTAAAAGAAGAATTGAAACTATCTCTATTTGCAGATATGATTGCATACATAAGTGGCCCACAAAATTCTTCTGAGGAACTGCTACAGCTGATAAACACCTTCGTCAATATAGCAGGATACAAGATTAACTCAAAGAAAACAGCAGCCCTTCTATACACTAAAGATAGAAGAGTTGAAAAAGAAATAAGGGAAACATTACCATACTTAATAGCTGCAAATAGTATTAAATACCTTGGAGTAACTATAACCAAAGAAGTAACAGATCTATTTGACAAAAATTTTAAATCACTGAAGAAAGAAATTGAAGAGGATATCAGAAATTGGAAAGCTCTCCCATGTTCCTGGATTGGTAGGATCAACATAATAAAAATGTCAATTCTACCAAAAGCAATATACAGATTCAATGCACTACCCATCAAAATCCCAACACAGTATATTTTGGACCTTGAAAGAACAATACTCAATTTCATTTGGAATAACAGGAAAGCCAGGATTGCCAAAACAATTTTACTCAACAAAAGAACCTCAGGAGGTATCACCATCCCTGACTTCAAGCTATACTATAGAGCTACAGTAATAAAAACAGCCTAGTACTGGCATAAAAACAGACTTGTGGACCAATGGAATAGAATTGA
>PVIH01016185.1:0-19298 GCA_004025045.1 Sigmodon hispidus | reverse complement strand
GTAACCCAAAAACCTATGAACACCTGACAAAGAGGCCCAAAACATTCAAGGGGATCAAAGACCTCAACATAAACACAGCCACTTTGAACTTGATAGAAAAGTAAGTGGGAAATACACTTCTACAAATTGGCACAGGCCACCACATCTTAAATATAACACCAGTGGCACAGACACTAGGACCAACAATCAATAAGTGGGATCTCCTGAAGCTAGGAAGCATCTGCAAAGCCAAGGCCACTGTCAATTGGACAAAGAACAGCCTACGGAATGGGAAAAAAATTTTCACCAACCCTACAAGTGATAGGGGACTGATCTCTAAGATATATAAAGAGCTCAAGAATCTAGAGCCCAAAACCTTGAATAACCCAATCAAAAAATGGGGTTCAGATCTAAAAAGGGAATTTTCAGCAGAGGAACTATGAATGGTTGAAAGGCACCTGAAAAAGTGCTCATCATCTTTAGCCATCAGAGAAATGCAAATCAAAACAACTTTGAGATACCACCTAACACCTGTTAGATTGGCTAAGATAAAAGACACAGTTTACAATCTATGTTGGAGAGGATGCAGAGCAAGGGGCACACTCCTCCTTTGTTGCTGAGAGTGTAAGCTTGTTCAGCCACTTTGGAATGCCATATGGCGGTTTCTCAGAAAATTTAGAATCAATCTCCCCAAGGACCCAGCAATTCGACTTCTGGATGTATACCCTAAAGAGGCAAAATCACACTTAAGGTATTAGCTCAACTATGTTCACAGCAGCATTATTTGTAATAGCAAGAACCTAGAAACAACCTAGATGTTCCTCAACTGAAGAATGGATTAACGAACTGTGGTACATCTACACAATGGAATACTACTCAGTAGTAAGAAAAAATGATATCCTAAAATTCGCAGGCAAATGGATGGATTTGGAGAATATCCTCCTGAGCGAGGTATCACAAACTCACAAAGATAAGCAGGGGATGTACTCACTCATGAGTGGTCTCTAAACAAACAGACCAGAAAAATAGCCAAGCATGCCCAAGCGGCAAACTACAACCACTGAACATTTTGGGATCAGAAACACCCTGGACTGACCCTTCGATCCCACTTTCCCTAGAGGAACACCTGACTCACTCTTGAGGGAGGGGGGACAAAACTGTATTTGCCAGGAGTGGAGACTGATCTAAGCATTATTGGGTCAGTAGGGCCATAGGACGGTCTGCTCCCTGCCCAGGGAGGGGATGGGGAGTTGTGGAGAAGAAAAAATGACCTGATGTGGCAGGAGGGGGAAGGGACCTTGAATAAGGATATACAGGGATGGAAAAAAAAATCAGAGGGAAAGCTGAACACAAAGTAAATATATGTGTAGCAATCTTATTTGCATTAAAAAATAAATAAAACTAACTATATATTAGGTTTTATGTTAGCATCCTAGTCGCCTCAGTACCATTTTTATCCCATGGTATTATAATATAATATTCTGTATTGCACCCAATTGTCTTTAAAAAATAAATTGTACAAAATAACATTAGTCTCTCATGTAAAAAAAAAAAAAAGAAATTGAAAGGATATCAGAAAATGTAAAGCTCTCCCATGTTCCTGGATTGTTAGGATCAACATAGTAAAAATGGCAATTCTACCAAAGGCAATCTACAGATTCAATGCACTGCCCATCAAAATCCCAAAACAATATTTTTTGAACCTTGAAAGAACAATACTCAATTTCATTTGGAATAACAGGAAAGCCAGGATTGCCAAAACAATTTTACTCAACAAAAGAACCTCAGGAGGTATCACCATCCCTGACTTCAAGTTATACTATAGAGCTACAGTCATAAGAACAGCCTAGTACTGGCATAAAACAGAATTGTGGATCAATGGAATAAAATTGAGGATCCAGACATTAACCCAAAAACCTATGAACACCTGATCTTTGACAAAGAGGCCCAAAACATTCAATGGAAAAAAGATAGTATCTTTAACAAATGGTGTTGGCATAGCTGGATGGAAATGTGTAGAAAAATGCAAATAGATGTGAGCCTGTCACCCTGCACAAAACTCAAATCCAAGTGGATCAAAGACCTCAATTTAAACCCAGCCACTTTAAACTTGATAGAAAAGAAAGTGGGAAATACACTTCCACGAATTAGCAAAGGCTACCACTTCCTAAATACAACACCAGTGTACAGACACTAAGACCAACAATCAATAAATTGAATCCCCTGAAGCTAAGAAGCTTCTGTAAAGCCAAGGCCACTGTCAATAGGACAAATCAAAACAACTTTGAGATACCACCTAACACCTGTTAGATTGGCTAAGATAAATGACACAGTTGACAATCTATGTTGGAGAGGATGCAGAGCAAGGGGAACACTCCTCCATTGTTGCTGAGAGTGTAAGCTTGTTCAACCACTTTGGAATGCAATATAATGATTTCTCAGAAAATTGAGAATCAATCTCCCCAAGGACCCAGCAATTCGACTTCTGGATGTATACCCTAAAGAGGCAAAATCACACTTAAGGTATTAGCTCAACTATGTTCATAGCAGTATTATTTGTCATAGCAAGAACCTGGAAACAACCTAGATGCCCCTCAACTGAAGAATGGATTAACAAACTGTGGTACATCTACACAATGGAGTACTACTCAACAGTAAGAAAAAATGATATCCTGAAATTTGCAGGCAAATGGATGGACTTGGAGAATATCCTCCTCAGCGAGGTATCACAAACTCAAAAAGATAGGCAGGGGATGTACTCACTCATTGTTGGTCTCTAAACAAACAAAGAAGAAAAAAGCCAAGCATGCCCAAGCCGCAAAACACAACCACTGAACAGCTTGGGATCAGAAACACCCTGGACTGACTCTTTGGATCCCACTCCCCCTAGAGGAACACCTGACTCATTCTTGAGGGAGTGGGGACAAAACTGGATCTGCCAGGAGTGGAGACTGAACTAAGCAATAATGGGTCAGTGGTACCATGGGATTGTCTGCTTCCTGCCCAGGAAAGGGATTGGGAATTGTGGAGAAGAAAGATTGACCTGATGTGGCGGGAGGGGGAAGGGACCTTGAATAATAATATACAGAGATAGAAAGCGTGACTTCTTTGTTCATAATAGTAAAAAAAATATAAAAAATAAAAAAAAGATTTCCTCTCTTTTTTTCTTCTTTCTTCTTGTTCCTCTCACTCAAACATCTCCTTCTCTCATGATTTGTTTCTACCTCTTCTTGGTTGCAACCTCTTATGTTTCCAATTAGCTCAGAAGATCTTCTCTATTTTCTCTTCCTAAGAGAATCCCTGGATGTCTCTCTTAAGTTCCTTCTGGTCCCAATGTGTTAAGTGCTTGTGGTTTGCAGTTTGAGTATTCTTTGTTTTTTTGTCTAAATTCAACTAATGAGTGATTACATTCCATGCTTATCTTTTTGGGTTTGTGATACCTTGCTCAGGAGGATATTTTCCAGATCCATCCATTTGCCTAACCACAAATCCAGATGTTTCTCTTTCTTTTAAGTGCTGTGCTTGAGACCTGTATCATTATACTTGGCTTTTTTATTGAGAATTTTATACATGCATACAATGTTTTGGTCAAATTGACTCAGCATTCCTTACCTTACAATTTCTTCCTTATTTCTTACTAAAATTTTCTTTCCTGATTTCATGTGCTCATTTTTAATTAAATTTACTAAGTTTGCATGGTTGTAGAATAATCTATTAGAGTATGGGTATTCTCTCAGAGGCCACATCCTTAAGAAAAGAGACTCCTCCTCTCCAAAGAGCCATCATTTGCCAGTAGCTTTTTATGTGTGGGAGGGGTGAGGGGATACAAGCTTCCTTCCCATCCATTCTGGGATTTTAGTTTAACTGATCTTTTGCAGGTCATATATGTGCATATGCACAGTTGCTATTAGTATATACAAAGATCTTGTAATAGTCAATAAATAATCTGTGTGTGTCTACTATCTCTGGCTCTTAGAATCTTTCTACCCATTCATCTGAAATGATCCCTGAGCCTTGATGGTAGGAAAGTATGTAATATAAATGTCCATTTACGCTTGAGAACTCCGCAATATCTCATTATCTGCAGTTGTGGATTATTTGCCATATACTTCAAAAGCAATTTTCTTTAATGGGAATTGAGAATTATACTACAATGTAAGCATAAAAATTAAAAACCTAGGAACAGTTTTACACAGTACCATTTTAGCAGAGTAGTAGAATTAGGTTCTCCTCTAGGACCTATATGACCTATCCAGTTATAGGTTTTTTTTTCCCTGTGGACTGGGATTTAAATTCAATTAAAAAGTGCTTCATTACTACTATAATATCCATATGACTATTATACTAGCAGACATATTTTCCTGTGCATTGTAATTGTGGCTCTCAGATTCATACATAGGTATCTTATGGAAATGATCCAAATCTAAAAAAGGAATTTATTTTATGTTACAGATAAATCTTATGTTTTTAATTTGAAGAAAATTTTACAGAATATGTTCAGTGTATCTGAAATTTACCTCTGACCTGTTAATATGGATTATTTTTCTACTTGTAACATCATATAAGCATTTTAAATTTTCAGATTTGAGAAGTTTTGAGTTTTACACATTTATACTCAGGATTCTTCATTTTTAGTATAAATCATACAGATCTATATTTAATTTGAAGTATTGCATGATAGAGAAATAAATTTCATAGTAAGAAAAAACTTACTATGTATCCTGCAATGTACCAGACTAGATATCTTAAATGTTGTCTGGAAGCATTTAATATTTCAATGGAAAAGTCTAAAAATTGATTACCTTTTTACAGATGGATTTTATAAAATAGTTTTTGCAATATATCTCTTTGTTGATAGTCAATTGTTTGTTGTTTCACTAGGCCCCTTCTTTTCTAAACATTTTTTTTCTCTAAAAGCTCCTAGTCAATTTTGAAACACCACCAAAATGTTCCAAAAATTAAAACAAGAACATCTAAAGTAAATATTTAATTGCATGTGTCCACCTCCATATAAGATGACTTAATATCCTTTTAACTCACCCATGATAATTAAACTAGGGCAAAGTCTTTGTATAGACTTCCAGTTTTCCTAGATATCTAGACTTTATTCATTTGTTTTCTTTACATTGTGTGCCATATATACACTCTTGGCCCCAGGTGTTTGACAATATGATATAACCTTAATTTAGCAATTATCTGTATAGTAGACTTTTTTTCAGAGTGTGAAATTATCTAATAATCAAAAAATAATAATAAGGGACAAGGATATGACAACATTGCATGGCCACAGGTACAATTTCCAATTAACAAATTTCTAAGTTCTTTATCATTATTAGAGTAAGTAATAGATAAAGAAAAGGATTCTCTGTTCTCTATGGAGCACTGAGTTGGGTAGGATTGACTGGTATTTCTTTCTCCCTACTAATAACAAGGGGGATCTAAATACCTTCATGGCTAATTAATTTTTCTCTGTCTTTTCCTTTTCATGTCAGTCACTATGAATCAGACCGTAGTGCACTTAAAAAAAGGGAATGGGAGCGAAGGAGTCAAGAAGTTCAACAAGAAGATGATCTCTTTTCTTCAGGCTTTGATCTCTTTGGGGAGCCCTACAAGGTAGCGGAATGTGTATATAACTTACTTTTAGATACTACTATTTTTCTATAGTTTGCACTTGCTTATTAACACCAACTTTATTTTCAAGCACCACAGCTATTTTACAAGATTTATATGTTCTGTACTTTTAAAGAATTTCTGCCAGAATAAAACTTACTTTCTGTCTTGTGAGACATTATATTCAAAGAACCCCTGACAGCTCAATCTTCTTTACAACAAAATATCCCTTCTATACTTTCCATTGTGTTTGGCCAGGCAACAAAAATGAAGAGTTCATTAGAACAACAATGAGCAGGACTACTCATCTTCTGAATCAGTGACATCTACTGCATAAATGATGGATGCTTTTTTTCATTGTAGTTTAGTAATAGCTGAAGATAGTTTCGATAATCTTTTAGAAAACTCCTTGTCTTCTTGGCAAGGAAAAAAAGAAGCCAAACATATTTTCTTGTATCTAATTACCATGGGTGAGGATATTGTTCAACAAGAGAATAGAGGAAAGCATTCCCTGTGGCATTCAGGCTCCTATGTAACACTGTGAATGATCAAACAGCTACTACTACAGTGTTGATATTATGATGACTATCTCTGAGCATTATTTTGGTGGTGGAGATTATGGGTAACTGGAAAGAGATTAGAAGAGGGGGGAATTTTATTCTATTATTGGTAGATGGATATGTTTTATTAAAAATTATTAAAATAATTTTAATGAAACTAAACAAATAAAAGAGATAAATGAATGAAAGTTCAAGAGGTGATTTAAGAAGGGCATCAGTTAAGGAACAGTGGCTTCTGGAGACATAAATTTTCAATGAACACAAAGTAGGTCCAGATTCTGCTTTGGTATAGAGAGTTCATGATCTGCCTTGGTGGCTAGAAAGGCAAGATTTCAGCTGCTTTGTTTACAATAAGAAAGGCGTTCTTGATTTAGACACTTGTGTTCCTTTCAAGTTTTGTGACAAACTAACCACTAATTTTCAAATGATCAACAGTGCACATGCATACACACACATACATCAATAATACTGTTTTACAATTTCAGTTGGTCCAATTTATGTGTTATATTTAAATGTATATATTCAGATATATGGTTGATTTAATTTATATATTTTAAAGGTCCACTATATATTAATCACTGTCTTAGACAAGTGTACAAAGAAAAACAAAATATAATCCCTGTATTCAGCAAATTTCTAGTCTAGTGACAAAAGTGTATCATGAATGTGTGATGGCATAGGTGATAGGAATAGAGATAAGAAGTTTAGGGAGCTATTGTGTTTGCTAAGAAACATCTCATGAGAACATGGATTGAAGACAAATTGTAGAGGTTGAAAAGATAGGGTTGAATTTCTAAGTAAATATAATATTATATAAGAATTGAGTCTGGTTTGTTTTGTTTCTTAATTGAGGAGATGCTGATTATCTTTATTAAGTGATTTGAGGGGAAAGAAATGTTGCTGCTTAAAATGGAAAATAATTTAGCTTTGACCATGTTGGAATAAACATCAAGTAAGATTACAAGAAAAATGCAGTGAATATCAAAGTCTGCAGTTAACAGAAGAAGTCAAGGGAATGTGTGGTTATAAGTCATAACGCATGTGCTGGGAACTGAACTAAGTTCCTCTGAAGGAGCAACAAGTGCTCTTAACCACTGAGCCATCTCTATAGCCCCATGGAAGTTTACCTTAAATTAGAAAAGCATGAATGTGTTTAGTGATTCCTAGGAAGAGGTGTAAGATGGAGGGGTTGGTATTGAAAAATATAGCAAGGTCCCAAAGGATATTAAACCAAATATATGTTTAAAAATCCAAAAACATTCACAAGCCAGAGGAAGAAAAATGGAGGCAGAACATTGGAATTACAACAAAGCTGCAAATAAAATCAATATAAGAGTGAATACAGAAAGAAACCATTGCTTCCATTTTGAGAACAAAATCAAAATGATGGGCCTTTTAAGATCAAAGAGAAATTGATCAAATGAGTTTCACAACTTTGGATGGGTTCAAAAAGGAAAGCTTCTTAGGAGTAGATATCTTTATAACTCAATATTTATCTAATTTTTAACATTGTTATAATGTAAAAATCCCTTGATTTATTACTACATAATTTTAAGTCATAACAAATTAGTAATCTTGTATCTTCAGGGTAATTGTTGGTTAATGAGGTGTATTGTATGAATGTGTGCTGGTTTGTTAATAGAAGAAATGTATTCTTGAGATGTCATTGAGAAAAATTGTCAACATACTCAAAGGTATTCAGCATCATTTGTCTTGATAGTATAAAGATACATTAGGTAGGGACAGAAAAGGATGCATTTAGTAGGACATGGTAATGTTTAGGTAAACTGGGTGTTTACATAGTTATTCACTTATTTCCCTTTCCATTGATGAACAGATTTTTTTCCTTCTGCCAAAACCATTAAGGGAAGGAGTTGTAGTATAGAAACAAGTCTATGACATGATAATTTAACTTATTCTTTAATTGATAAACAATTGTCATGTGGTATGGTGTCCATGTTTAGGTTTCACTAACAAATTAGTTTGAAAAATTTGCTTTAACTATACCATATTCACAATGGAAAATAATATTGACTTCCTTTAGATTTGGTTGTAGGTGAGAAACTTCTTTCTGGAGATTCTTTTGTAGGTTGCAACTTTGAAACTCAATTTGTGTCATATCATTGAGAAAAATATTTTGAAGGGGGCCCGAAAAATATGAAGCCCTTTGACAGCTCTGTATTAGTATAGAAAGACTTGTGAGGAAACTGTATGTCCCTACTATGGATTAGAGCTTTATGTCTTCACATAATCATTCAAATAAGGGAGGCATATATTTTCCCCATATTTTGAGGAATGTTAACTATAAGTGAATAGGTTGTTCTACTTCAACTTCATATTTTTATGTATTTTAGTACTAGACAAGTCAGTATGATTTTCTGTCTGAGACAGGAAGTTATTTGTCTTTTGAATGTCAAATAAATTGATAACCTTTCTTACTAGATGGCTACATAAAATGAACTTTTTTTGGTTAATAGTTTCTGCTGGTCTATTGCCTATTTGTTTAAGTTTATTTTGTTATTATTATTATTATTATTATTATTATTATTATTATTGGTCTTTGGGGGCAAAGTTTCTCCATGCAGCCACTGGCTGTCCTGGAACTCATTATGTTGAACAGAATGACTTTAAACTCAGAGATTCTCCCTGCCTGTGACTCCAATGTGCTGGGATTAAAGGCATCCAACATCACTACCTAGCTATTATTTCTATTTTAATTAAAAATTTCATACAATATTTTTATAGCTTTTTCTTAACTCATTTAATTCTAGATCTTTCCTACCTCTCTATCTACTCAGCTTTATGTTCTTTCTTGTGCTTTCAGTAATGAAAACAAACAAGAAAACGAGTAACACAAAAACACACACAATAACAACAATTAAAAGAAGACCAATTAGATAAAAACTCCAGAACAAAGTCAAAATGATAAAATAGGAAATACCTGAAAAATATCACTGAGAATATTTTGTGTTGGCCAACTATTCCTGATCTTGGAGCCTGACATGAATTGTGGTTTATATACTCAATAATATCCTGTTGCAGAAAACTGAATTTGTCTTTGCAATATGTATCAGTTGCAGACAGCAATTGATTGGGATAAGTTAAATTAGATTTTCAATGCATTTTGGTTAGGGCTGGGGACATGTGTCTACATTGCCTTTTCAGTACTGAGATCACATCTGACTTGAACCTATACAGACAAGTCTTTTACATGCTGCCACAGTCTCTGTGAGTTCATATGTCCATCAGCCCTGTTGTCTCTGCAAGATAGTTTCCTTTGAGTCATCCATTCCCATTGGCTCTTATATTCTTTCAGCCTTTTTCCTCATCACAGAACCCTAGGCCTTGAAAGAGGGGAGGGTATCTATGAAGAAATTCTATTTAGGACTGAGTATTTCAAAGTCTTTCAATCTCTGCGTATTTCAAGTTTTGGGTCTATTTATTAATTACCCTATAATGTAAGATATACCTTCTAAGACGAAGGTTGAGTAAGGCAATGATCTATGGATATAATAGAAGTATGCCATTAGGAATAACTTTGTTGCTATGTTCCTTTAACAGAATGATTGTATAGGTTTTTCCCTATGGCCATGACTTACCTAGTCTCAAATTCTTGTCAGTCATGGGTTCCATCTCATGAAGTGTGCCTTAAGTCCACCTCCCATAACATTTGTTCCATTAATCCTGCTTTTTGAAACAGGTCATATTATTATTATTACTACACTTGCTTTTACTACTACTTCTTTGAAGATTCTAATTACTAAATAAAAGTAAGAAAACTGGACCACTACAAGGTTTAAGTTTTTTAAAGGTGGTAAAGCCTGATGGAAGCTTATTTGAATGATTGTTGTAAAAATATACTGTAACAGCTTGGAAAACCTTGCCTTAAAATCTGGAACGAATGATAAAAGTCAAGTTCTTGTCATTATTAGAAGTAAATAATTGAATGGAATCTTACAGCCCAAAGAGATTAACTGTGAAAATATCAGAATTAGGAGAAAAAATTACTTTATAACATACTTTAAATATACTACAATAATGTAGAAGAAAAAGGATCTTCAAAACTTGATTTATTTTGTTTATTTTATTATAAGAAAATAGTAGCCACTTAGCACATTAGACTAGCAATGAAATTATACTGCTGATTTTTAGATAACATTAGAAGCAAACTGAAGGAACTTGGCATTTCCTAAAGTAATGAGAAGCAAAAAGCTTAAATGAAGCAATGCTGTTAGTCATGAGCCACAAACCAGACATGTAATTTATGCTTAAAAAAATAATGCCTACAGCAGATACCTTTAAGAAATCAAATAATTATGTAGAATGGGAAGTAAAGTATTGGCCACACTATAAGAAGCCTATAATTGATTGAAACAGCTAAAGTTCATCTTTGCAATGTTTAGAATGTTCAATCAAATCTATTGAGAATACATTCCTTCTTAATAGGATTACTAAGACTCTAGAGGGCAAAAAAGAAACATTTAGTGTGCATCAGAAGTTGCTATGGTGTATAATGACAGTAAATTTTGTAGGCATGATAAATGTGTTTCACTCTCTACTAGGTTTTCTATGTCATATGTACTTATGAAGAAATTAGTTGAAGATTAGTTGACACTTAACTCCCTAATGGTGAAGAGGCAGAAAATTGACTCTGGCAGCCTGGTCTGAACTATTAAGTGTCCAGTGGTTGCTTAGTGGTAGACATTTTGAGGTTGTCTATGCCAATGTATCTGTGCCTAACTTTGACTCATCACTAATTTAAACTTAATAGTATTTGTCATAAAAATGGCTACAGTGTTTTCTACTTATGCCCACAGCACCTCTTTTATGTATAGTCTGCATATCTACTCTCAGTCTTCAACTCAGAAAGCATGAACAGTAAATTTAATCTTAAATTTTCTGCTACACACTTTTTGTCATGAAGCCTTTTGAGACAATTGCTTTCTGAGGAAATTTGTATAAGAAAAATGAGAGTTCTCCATTCCTGTAGATTATTACTGTTCCACTTTTTTGCCCTATGTGTATAGGAAAGCTATAGACACGGATTATATCAGTTTGAATCAGTATATATAGATGTTGATTATATCATTTCACCTAATTTGAAATACAGAATTACTTTCACTGAATTAAACGTTAATGTCATGCTCATGGATTTTAGTCTTTATAAAAGTAATATATATATATATATATATATGAGGAATGCCTTAGTATCTTCTGGAGAAATCTTTGTTGAAAAATATTTTCTTAGTTGATTTAAATTTCTTAGAGGTAAACCAATGAGATATATTGCTTTTCACATTTTGACTGTTGTAAAAGGTTCTGGCCTAAAATTTCTGGGCCTGAACCAGAGGTTCAGAGCCACTCTCAGCCCTGCTTAGGCTCAAATAATCACACACAGGCTTATATTCATTTTTGCTGATCAGCCTAGGGCCCAGGCATATAACTAGCTCCTTCTTCTGAATTCAACCCATCTTGCTCAACTATGAAGCTTGGTACCTTTTCTCAGAGAAGCATTTCCTCTGTGTCTCCTGACAGCTCTGATAACTCTGGCATCTGTCTCTGCTCTTCCTGTAGTCAGAATTTCCTTAGCCTGGTAGCCCCACCCATACTTGCTGTCTGCCTTCTGACCAATCAGCTTTTTATTAAACTAGTAAGGGGACAAATATTTACAACACACCATAATCCCACAACATTTAGCAGCATGTATATGGTTGTCTCATTTAATGAACTTAGTTTATATTCTATTTTTCATAAGATAAAAAATAATTCTTTAACCTACAAACTTTTTATTTTGGGCTTGACAATTATAAACTTCAAATACTTCACCTTACTATTGAGTTAGGAATAACCAAGTTAACATGCCTTTTATCTTTCTATTTATCTATTATTTACTTCAAGTTACTTCATGTTCATTCATATGATAGAGGAAAAGTATAGGATATATCTATTTTCTATCAAATTCTACAACAATTTATTTGAGAATTTTTTTTGTAAAAGCTCATCTACTTTTTAAAAGTATTTATGTGTTTTATTGTAGATAAACCAACCTAGCTTTTTTACACTTTTTTCTATTTTACTTTTTTCATTTAAAAAGGTCTCTTTGTCCATGTATCCCCTTGCTCACCCACGCTTCCCTGTTCCCAATTCCTATCAGTCTGCCTTCAGCCTCCCCCCATCCAAAAGGTCAGGAAGTCCCAAGGTGAGTCAGTTCTGCATCCACAGCAGGTAGGTCCGATTTTCTCAGCCCAATATCAAGGCTTGGTTAGGCATTCCTCTTCATGAAACTGGACCAGTGTTTTCCAACCTGTGGAGTCAGACTTCTTTAGGAGTTGAACATCCCCTTTCACAGGGGATAACTAAAACCATCCTACATATCAGATATTTACATTATTATTCAAAAAGTAGCAAAATTACATTCATGAAGTACCAATGAAAATAGTAGGATATACATTTTTGGTCTTATTCAAAGAATTTCTAATTTTCCATTAATTTTGTCATCATCTTTTTCCACAGTGGACAGTTTAGAAATTCTCTTTGTTCAAGCTGTGTTTTAAAACTTGAGTCAAAAGAGGTTTTAAAATGTCTCAGAAACTTAGGCAATTACAAGAGGTAATTATTAATGAATAGACATTAAGAACTAGGACTACTTCCTCCTACTGAAGAAAAGATATGTATGTCTTCTACATGCATCAAAACAATAGACATTTTCTAGCATGTTTGTGGACAAATAAGATATATTTTTATTCTTACGTTATGGAATGAGAGAGAAATCAATGACTTCTCAGGGCAAGAGCTATTACTGTGCTGGTATCTCTAGTAGAAAGGGGTAAAGGCATGATTTTGTAGAAGTCTTCTGCCACAAAATCCATTAAACACAATGAGGATAGTTTAAGTGGGAAATTAAATAGCTTTGTTTCTGCTGATAGAGTCAGATCCTTCACCCTAGACAGGTATCTGTGTTTGGAATAGTCATATGGCATAGACAAATGTTTTTCAGGCAGCAGAACATGTCTCAGACTTGCATCAAATTCTTGGTAGGACCTGAAGGCACTGGAATTTCTTTGTTTTTCTTTTTTAATTTAGGGATTTAACAGGCAGACTGACTTTGGCTGCTGTTCAAATGATTCATTGTGTAAGTCAGCTGAAGAAAATTGCTATATGTGGAGAGTTTATACTTGCCTTTGCTAAAAAAGTAATTTGTCCCATTAAAATAGTAAACTTAGGGAATTCTAAGAAAGGCAAATGATTTCTCCCTGTCTATATCTTTTAAATATGCATTTTAAATGTGCTTCTGAAAACAGGACAATTATCCTACTGAGAGTTATATAGGATGTTAAATATTTAATTACTACTTTAGCACCAAGGCTGTAAGATATTCTTGTGGATAAACAAAATAAAATTGACTTAGGTTTATTCAATTTCTAATGATCTCTATCCCTCTCAGAAATCCTCCAGCATATATGTAGCACATTTTGGTATAAATTGTTGAAATTCATATTTCTCTAACTGTCCTAATTTTTGCAAGTGCCTATAAATTAACACATGGTATGAATTAAATATGTGGAGATGATTCTAATAATGAAGCTAAGGTTTGTAGTTGGATTTTCTCTCTATGGTTATTTATTTTTGTTATCTTTTCCTGTCTCTTCTACTTTTACTAGTCTACTAAAGGCATATACATAAGGTGTTTTGCTTGAACCCAATATTCTCAGCTTATTTCTTTCCCTTGGTGATTTCATCAATTTCTAATGCTTCATCTTCTTTGTTCTCCTCTCTTCACATACAAAGACTACAGGGTCCTATATCCTAAATAGAGACTAAGACCTGACACTTGAATAAGCATACCACCTGTGTACCCTACAAGACTAGGAAGTACTGAGGCACGTAATGTATCTTGAATATTTAACATCTATCTTTTGTGGACCATGTACCAAGGATGAGTTAATACTTTCTATTCTTCTATATGAAAAGCATGCTTATGACTTCTGTGACATAAAGACCACATAATATGGGGCTTTCCTTAACTAATGGCCCAGTTGCAAAATAGCTCCAAGTATAATGGCAGTTTTTCTCTTTGTATTATATTGGGCCAGAATAGTACAACATAGGCACAGAGAAGTCATTTGCTTTTCTTAATTCAACAACTTTTTGATAACTCATTTAAGTGTTAGGAAAATCATAAAAGTTAATTTTAGGAATTAGCTACTGAATTTCATCAAATTTATTTCCACATATTCAGCTACCAATCATATTTTAGTCATACTTTCTTCATTGCAAAAATACATGAAACTAATTATTTTTATAAAAAACAGTATGGCATTTTTGTGAGATTAGCATATCCTACAAGGGATGTTAGAGTTGGGATATTGATTGTTCATAGATTTTGTAGCCTCTGTTACTCTTACACATTAGGCTAAAATTGTTTTTGAGAGAATATCTTTGTTTTGTTTACTTAAGCTATAATTTAAATTCTCCAATAAAATTTTCTAACTCACTGCAAAGACACAGGAGATCTTAAGTCACTGTTAAACAATTGCAGCCTTCCAAAATAAATGAGTGTGAATCATCAATGTGTAAACACAGTCACTCCCAAAATATTTAGACAGAAACCAGTAATTTGCACAGTTCTTTGATTAAAAGGAAATAGATTCATGTTAGTCATAAGTTAGACTCAATTAGATATTTAATCCCTTGCTTTGTTTGAAGTTTGTATAGTAGGGATAGCACAATTAAACTACATCTTTAGCAAATAGGCTTACCATTTTATGATAGAAAGTATTGCAATGTGTCAAAAATGTATACAAGTCAACCATTCCTTGTACTGTTGTTGTAGTAAGTTTCTCCTGGCACCTGTTTGGCCCTGGGAGGTTTGCTACCTGGCGTGCGGTGGTGGTTGGAACTTATTTCGGCTTTTGTCCCCCAAAGGAATGAATCACAAGCTTATATCCTTTAAATTGTTTGGCTCATATCTTATGCCCATTACTAGCTAGCTCTTTCTTCTTAAATTAACCCATTTCTATAAATCTTCCCGCCACGTGGTTCAGCCCGTGGCTGGCCGGTACCTCTTACATGTCTGTTCCTCTTGGGGGTCGGATGAAGACTGGCAAACTCCACCCTTCTTCCTACCTGCTTGTGCTCTGATTCTCCACCCAATTCTACAGTGTTCTACATGGACCAAAACAGCTCCTTTATTTACATTATACAGAGAATATTCCACCACATACTGTAGCACCAGTAAAAAGACAGTTTTAAATCATAGTGTACAATGTAACAGTTCATTTCATCTATTCTAAAATCTGTATTGTATATTGTAAAAGTGCTGATGTTACCTTACAATTATCTCCCAGTTAATATTTTTAAGGGAAGGATATGGAGAAAGCTAATTATTTATCATCCATACTCACTCTAAACCTCCTTTTTATTGAAAATTCATTTTTGTCTCAAATTTTATATATACATATATATGATTTCTGCTCCCTCTACCCTTCCCAGAATGTTTCCACAAACTCTCTGATCTGGATCCTCTACTATTCTGTCTCTTAACTATAAAACAAACAGGTTTGTAATTGTTAATAGTAAAATATGATAAAACAAAACCCCCAAACTAATACATCAGATTGGAAAAAACAAAGAAACAGAGACCCACTCAATTGCATAATCAGGTATCCCATAAAACTGGAATTTATAGTATATACACAAAGAACCTTTAGGGTAAAGTGAGAGAAGATATATATGTGTACACATATATACATATATATGTAATTTAAAAATAATAAATGAATGGTTCCAAACCAACATTATGAAACATGAACCTACTAATATGCTTTTGAGTTCATTTTCTGTTGGCCATCTACTGCTAGATATGCAACCTATCCTTAAGAATAGTTTGCTTCTATCAGTTCTTGGATGTAGGCTCCAAAAGCTATAGAGCCTTCATGGGACCAAATTAAGTCCTCTGCCTATGAGAAACAGTTATGTAGCTTGATTTATTAAATGGAGGCCCTGACAATAAAATTAGGACCTATGTCTGGTGCATGAGCAAGCTCCTTTTGAAGCCCATTACCTATGTAAGGATACCTTGCACAGCCTTGGTGTAGCAGAGAGGGTTTCAATCTGCCTTAACTAAATGTACCAGGCTTTACTCACTTCCCATAGGAGGACTTATCTCTTTAAAGGAGATGATGAAGGTCAGGACAGGGATGTTGGGAGAAAATAGGAGGAGGAATGAGAAGGGGATCAGTGGTTGGTATGTAAAATGACTAAAATTTATCTAAAATTAATTAAAATAATGTGTAGTTTGTTTCCCCAGTGAGACTCCTTAGAAGAACCTAAATTCTCATTCACTAGTGGTTATCAATTGGAGTTTGTTTCTGGATTACGGATAGAGGCTTGGGTCCACTTCTTTTCTCAGCCTTAGGATCCTATCAGGTGCAGCCCTGCGCAGTTCTATGTATGCTACCTCAGTATCTATGAGCTCATATGTGAATCAATCCTGTAGATTTAGAGGCCCTTGTTTCCTTAGTGTCCCCTATTTCCTCTAGCTTTTACACACCTTTTGGCCTCATTTTCTTCAGGTTTCCCAATTCTCTAAGGGGAAGAATTTGATTAATATTTTAAAGCTAAGTGCTTCAATATTTTTTAAATGTTATCAGTTTAATATAAAAGAATACAAGTTATTCAATAAAATATTGAATATATATGCTTAATAAAAGTCTTTTAAACATTAAACTCCAAAGGATACTCAACATAACACATACGCATTATTTCATTGAAATGAATTTCCTTTTTTTAAATTTGGGTTTTCTTTTTTTTAAAATTTTTTAAATTATGAATAAAGTCTCATTTTTTATTCATATATCCCCTTGTTCAAACTCCCTTTCCACTCCCACCACTCTCAGTCACACTCTCTTATCTCCATCTCCTTATCTCCTCCCCAAAAGGGCCGGAGGTCCAAAGGTCCAAAAGTGACTTAGTTCAGCATGCACTCCAGGGAGAACCACTGTCCTCACCCAAATATGAAGACTGGGTCAGGTGTTCCTCTGGAGGACATGGGCCCTAAGGTGCCAATCCAAGGTGCTTCAGATCCCAAGCTGTTGAGTTGTTATGGTTTGCAACTTGGACATGCTTAGCTTTTTTATTAAAGTCCACTAATGAAAGAGTGAGTACATCCTCTGCTTATCTTTCTGGGTTTTTGATACCTCATTCATGAGGATATTCTCCAAATCCATTCATTTGCCTGCAAGTTTTAGGATATTATTTTTTCTTACTGGTGAATAGTACTCCATTGTGTAGATGTGCCACAGTTTGTTAATTCATTGTTCAGTTGAGAGGCATCTAGGTTGTTTCCAGGTTCTTGCTATTATGAATAATGCTGCTATGAACATAGATGTGCCAATGTGCATCTTTAGGGTATATGCCCAGAAGTGGTAATGCTGGATCCTTGGGGAAATTGATTCCCAGTTTTCTGAGAACTGCCATACTGCATTCCAGAGTGGCTGTACAAGCTTACACTCCCACCAACAATGGAAGAGTGTTCCCCTTGCTCTGCAACCTCTCCAGCATAGGCTGTCATTTGTGTCTTTTATCTTACCCAATTAAACAGGCATAAGGTGGTTTCTCAAAATTGTTTTGATTTGCTTTTCTCTGAGGGCTAAAGATGTTGAGCACTATTTCAAGTGCCTTTCAGCCGTTTGTGATTCTTCTGTTGAGAATTCCCTTTTTAGTTCTGAACCTTATTTTTTTTTAATTTGGTTATTAATGGTTTTGGAGTCTAGTTTCTTGAGTTCTCTATATATTTTAGAGGGCAGTCCTCCACCACCTGTAGGGTTGGTGAAAATGTTTTCCCATTCTGTAGGCTGTCATTTGTTTTAATGACTGTGTCATTGGCCTTACAGAAACTTCTCAGTTTCAGAAGGCCCCACTTATTAATTGTTGTCCCTAGTGTCTGTGCTACTGGTGTTAAATTTAGGAAGTGGCCACCTGTGGCAATTTGTTGGTGGGTATTTTCCACTTTTCTATCTATCAACTTCAGAATGACTATTTATGTTGAGATCTGTGATCCACTTGGATTTGAGTCTTGTTCAGGATGATAGGCTTGGATCTATTTGCATTTTTCTAAACACTACCATCCAGCTATGCCAAAATCATTTGTTAAAGATACTACTTTTTTCCATTGAATAGTTTGGGCCTCTTGGTCAAAGATCAGTTGTTCATAGGTTTGTGGGTTAATGTTGCCATCTTCAATTTGTTTCCATTGATCCACAAGTCTGTTTTTATGCCTGTACCAGCCTGTTTTTATTACTGTAGCTCTATACTATAACTTGAAGTCAGGGATGGTGAGAAGAATTGTTTTGGCAATCCTGGCTTTCCTGTTATTCCAAATGAAATTGGGTATTGTTCTTTCAAGGTCTGTAAAAAATTGTATTGGGATTTGGATGGGAAGTGAAATGAATCTGTAGATTGCTTTTGGTAGGATGGCCATTTTTACTTTGTTGATCCTACCTATCTAGGAACATGAGAGATCTTTCCATTTTCTGATATCCTTTTTAATTTTTTTGTTCAGTGATTTAAAACTTTTGTCAAATAGATCTGCTACTTCATTGGTTATAGTTACTCTAAGGTATTTAATGCTATTTGCAGCTATTATAAAGGAAGGTGTTTCACTTTTTTCTTTTTTTTTCCTTCTTTATTTTGTATTTATCAAAAAAAACAGTAAAAAGAATTTAAAAATACCGAAGAGTTAACAATAACTATACAGAGGATAATAATCATAAGCATGGCTTATCAAGGGTGGAAATGCAAATAAGAATACTACACATATATTTTCTTTGTGTTCAGCTTTCCCTCTGAATTTTTTTTCCATCCCTGTATATCCTTATTGAAAGTCTCTTCCCCCTCCCACCACATCTGATCATTTTTCTTCTCTGCAACTCCCCATCCCCTCCCTGGAAAGGGAGCAGACAGTCCTATGGTCACACTGGCCCAATAATGCTTGGATCAGTCTTCACTCCCGGCCAAATCCAGTTTTGTCCCCCCTCCCTCAAGAGTGAGTCAGGTGTTCCTATAGATGGACTGGGGTTTGAAGGGTCAGTCCAGGGTGTTTCTGATCCCAAGCTGTTCAGTGGTTGTGGTTTGCTGCTTGGGCATGTT